>JAVJIF010021434.1:0-75324 GCA_038442645.1 Agave tequilana
TTCCGAAGAGATTCTAGTGCATTTCATTCCGTTCTCTTTTCAGACACACTATAACCCTTTTTTCAAATTATTTAATGCTTGAAGGAAAAAATGGAGTCTCATTGAGCTCATCGTCACCGTGTACAGAAAGAAGAGAGATTGAAATAAGAAAAGACTGAAAGTTCTCACTTAACATCTAGGATAACACCTCTAATAAGAAAAGAAAAGTATAACTAAAGAGAGGAACATATACACCACTACAGTTACTGATTCTAAGTGGAAAAAGTGCAGAAGAAGAAGCCTAAAGTCATTACATACTTCTTCTGCAAGAAAGTAGGCCACCTCAAATAGGATTGCATAAAGTATCAGAATGGCTAAGAAGGTATATCTCATATTTATGCTTGTTATAAAATTAATTTAGCTTTAGTTCCACTTCACACATGGTGGATAAATTATTCACATAAGTGACTCAAAACAGAAACTTTCAATCCAAATCCAAAGCCCAGCTCAGCTAAGCAATACGTATACATAGGGATGGAAATAAAGCCGCAGGTGAAGCTATTGGAGTTTGAAGGCTTAAATAGATTCTAATTATATTTTTAGGATTTGGATGAGACTTTATATGTATCATTTTTTAGACAGAATCTTATTTCTATCTCATTATTAGACAGATCTGGTTTTTGATGTCTCTTTAGTAATAAAATGTTAGTCTATTATCTAAATCTAAAATTTTGGTACTGAAATCTTAATTGAAAACTTATATAAATTGAATCTTTATATGTGAATAGCCTAGGCACTAAGCGAACATTAATTAATGAAACATTAGGAAGTTTGATGCTAAACGGAGTTCAAGAGTTTTAGATTTAGCGTATACAGACATTTGTGCCCATTCTCTACAGTTCCAGAAATGGCCACAGATACTTCATCACTTTTCAGACGATTACTCTCGTTATGGTTACCTATATTTGATTCATGAGAAATCTCAGTCGGTTTAAAATCTATAAAGCTGAAGTTGAAAATCAACAGAATAGAAAGAATAAAGTCGTTAGATCTGATCGTGATGGAGTGTACAGATACTACGGATCAGGTAGATGTCCAGAACCTTTTGCCAATTTTCTAAAGAGTATGGTATCATAACCTACTACCCACGCCAGGACACCTCATCAAAATGGTGCTGCTGAGAGATGAAACCGTACACTAAAGGACATGGTTAGGAGTATGATAGCTCACACTACTCTTCCAGAGTCATTATGAAGTGAAGCCTTAAACACGGTTATCTACCTCTTTAATAGAGTATCTAGAAAATAGTAATTAAACCCCATAGTAATTACTATTTTCTAGATACTCGATTAAAGAGGTAGATAACCGTGTTTAAGGCTTCACTTCATAATGACTCTGAAGAGTAGTGTGAGCTATCATACTCCTAACCATGTCCTTTAGTGTACGGTTTCATCTCTCAGCAGCACCATTTTGATGAGGTGTCCCTGGCGTGGTGTAGTAGGTTATGATACCATACTCTTTTAGAAAATTGGCAAAAGGTTCTGGACATCTACCTGATCCGTGGTATCTGTACACTCCATCACGATCAGATCTAACGACTTTATTCTTTTATTCTGTTGATTTTCAACTTCAGCTTTATAGATTTTAAACCGACTGAGATTTCTCATAATCAAATATAGGTAACCATAACGAGAGTAATCGTCTGAAAAGTGATGAAGTATCTGTGGCCATTTCTAGGAGCTGTAGAGAATGGGCCACAAATGTCTGTATATACACCAAATCTAAGACTCTTGAACTCCATTTAGCATCAAACTTCCTAATGTTTCATTAATTAATGTTCCATAGTGCCTAGGCTATTCACATATAAAGATGCAATTTATATAAGTTTTCAATTAAGATTTTAGTACTAACAATTTTAGATTTAGATAATAGACTAACCATTTCATTACTAAAGTGACATCAAAAACCAGATCTGTCTAATAATGAGATAGAAATAAGATTCTTTCTAAAAATGATACATATAAAGTCTCATCCAAATCTAAAAATATAATTAGAATCTATTTAAGCCTTCAAACTCCAATAGCTTCACCTGCGGCTTTATTTCCATCCCTATGCATACGTATCGCTTAGCTGAGCTGGGCTTCCTTTGGATTTGAAAGTTTCTGTTTTGAGTCACTTATGTGATAATCTATCCACCATGTGTGAAGTGGAACTAAAGCTAAATTAATTTTATAACAAGAATAAATATGAGATATACCCTTCTTAGCCTTTCTAATACTTTATGCAATCCTATTTGAGGTGGCCTACTTTCTTGCAGAGAAGTATGCAATGACTTTAGGCTTCTTCTTCTGGACTTTTGCCACTTAGAATCAGTAACTGTAGTGGTGTATATGTTCCTCGCTTTAGTTATACTTTTCTTTTTCTTATTAGAGGTGTTACCCTGGATGTTAGTGAGAACTTTCAGTATTTTCTTATTTCAATCTCTCTTCTTTCTGTACACGGTGACGATGAGCTCAATGAGACTCCATTTTTTCCTTCAAGCATTAAATAATCTTGAAAAAGGTTATAGTGTGTCTGAAAAAGAAAACGGAATAAATGCACCAGAATCTCTTCGGAATGTTTCAATTTCAGCGTCTTTAGTTTAGAAATAAGATTGGACATTTCTATAATGTACTCCCTTATGTTTTCTTTGTCTTTGTAATGCAAATTAATTAGCTTGCTAAGATGCGTGCTGGCCTTAACATTATCTGATTTAATAAACCGGTCGGCTACTTCAGCCAAAAAACTTTTAGCACTGACTTTATCAAACATAGAATCCCTAATAGTTATAGAATAATAATATTTTATGACCAGTAGACACATCCTATTGGACCTCTCTCACTTATCATAATTGATCTTTTATTTAACTGAAACATTTTTTTAGTGATAGTAGGGCTCATTCTTTAAGGTATAGTCTAGGTCCATGAATCCAAGAATGATCTTTTACATGGTCTTACTACTTCTTAAAGTTTGTACAATTCAATTTAGACTACATAAGCATACAATTTCTTATCAATTTAACATAAATATTGCATTTAACAAAATTCTATTGTAATAGTCATAAAAATTAAATTTCAAAAATTGCAACCAGTCTGACCGAGAGAACTGCTAGTCAAACTTTCAGAACAAATTGTCTCTTTATGCCAACGCTGTACTGACCCAATATAGATAACCTAAAGTTTAGGTACTATGTAGAGAATAACCTTGCTTTGGGCCGACTGCCCCTTTATAGGATTGGTCTCAGACTTTAAGTTATCTATATCAACTATATAATATATGTAATGACCCGGCCTAATGACAACCTTCCGTTGGGATACATATTACCATGGTAAACATACACTTCAATGCCTTCTTTATATCAACTAACTGCTGTTTTGTTATGTCTAGTGCCTATAATACTATAGTGCTTGTCAAGAGCTTCGAATGGCTATTTACACGCCCAAAAAAGAGGTATAGTGAGCCCGTAATAACTAATTGAAGTATTTATTGATAAAACGAGTCTGCAGTGCTTATCGATCAGGATCTGACCTGACCTGCAATGGTTAAATTATGGGTTTTCTTAATGGCTCGGGTTTAATAAACTGAATATAACTCAATTAACTTAATGTGAGATAATTGGGATTAGGTTTCTTATTTGAATAGAATTCTACCACAAAAATTTCTTAATAGTTTAGAATTCTATCTCAATACTAAACCCAAATCAATCTCAACAATCCCAATTAAATTTAATATGAGATTAATTAGGAGTAGGTTTCTTTTATTAGAGTAAAATTCTATCTCTAAATTTTTTATCCTAATAAATCTCATAATCTCACTGAATTAAGAAACTCAAAGAAGTTAACTTTTTTTTCTTTGTTTTTGTTTTGCCACCACACAGCCATGGAATTTTTTTTAAATAAATATTGTTCCATGGACCGTTGGCTGCTCCAAGCAAGCAACAACGCTGGTCCATGTGGGCCAGTCACATGCATGCATGATGGCTTTGCATGCATGATGGCCTGCATGCATGCAACAAGGACGGGCAGCAGAGAGTTCCCTTTTTTTCTTTTTTAATTTCTGTTTTAGTTTAAAAAATAGAATTAAAAAGAATAACACACAAATAATATGCAAAAAAAATATACAAAATTCAATATAATAATCTCAATTTAGTTCAATTATTTGAGACATATAAAATAATTATTTATTGAATTAAATAAGGAGATCGGCCGTAATTTTAATAGATCGAGATCAAAATTTCTGTAGATCCTGATGATCCGATAAAGAGGTGGCTTTGATACCAATTGTTAGATCTAATAATTATTTCAAATAAGATCCCATACGTGCAATAGCCTTTTTAGCAAGATCAAAGGGAAGGACGTTTAAGCATACCTGATTTCATTTTGAAAGAGATGTCGAAGATCGCACAATTTCGGGACGCCAAAGTTGAAGCAGGGATTCTTCTCTCGGGCCAGCAAGTTCTCTTCGTATCCTTAGAGGAGATGAGAGTCCTTCAAGAGAAGATTAGGTCATAGTAGTTCGTGGTGGAAAGAAAATTCTACCTATGATATTTATAGCATCAAGGAATTGTTGTTCAACTCATCGTGGATCTAGACCCTTAATTGATGACATGAATCCACACATGTAGATGAGTCTCACATCTTGGTTTAATACACAAATTTGCTAAGTGTAATTGAAACGTGTCTAGACCTAAACCATTAGGCTTGATCAATTCTTTATTGGGTCCAACAATATAGTCTTATAAAGACGGGTGTATAAATCCAATTAGACTTGTGTAGGCCCAAATTAATTAAGTCTCTAATCCAAATAAGTCTGACAGTCACTTTTAGTTAAACCATTAATGATACAACTAATAGCCTAGAATTTAAATTTGCCAAATTGAAATCTTTCTCATCCCATTTGCAACGAGGTTTTGAAACACTTTTTCACACACTCACTTAGGAGGAGTATATCCATCCTCAATCATCCCCATATCCTCCAATCAATGGATTGAATATGGATCCTCATGCAAGCTTCCAATAAGCATAATTGGTCCCATTAAACAATGAAGGCCTAGTGTTAGATCTCTCCTCCATCAATTATAACTAGCCATATGATCAATCTCAAGGATGTTAGCCTAAAAAATGAGTACCAAGCTTGATATCAATTGTAAAACCCTAGAGGGGTCAATAGGGTTTTAAGATTAAAACAACCAGATTTTTTTACTCAAAAAATGGTGTTCAGAACTACGTGGAGAATGTAAGATTCCATAGTTCAAAAATGGTGGAAGGATCCACAGAAACAGAAACAGTAAAAACAGAATCCTGCAGAAATAAAAGCTCGATGTAACCCAGAGAAAAATGAAATAAACAAAGAGTATTCAAATGCAAACACAAGAAATTTATGGTGATTCGGGCAACCCCCTATGTCCACCATCTTGGGGCCTCTTCCAAAAAATTTAATCTACTAAACTTTCTTCCACTCAAAGCACTTTAGTACAGCCACCAATTCTATACATCTTAGTGGTTGAATTTGAACACTCTTCCACCGAAGAGGTCTCTCTCTATCCGAAGAGGAAATTCAACCAAAAATAAAGAAAAAGATTTGTTCTCTTTAACACAAGATGAGAACACAATTACACAAAAATTCTTAAAAAGACAG
Organism: Agave tequilana; assembly: GCA_038442645.1. Taxonomy (NCBI): domain Eukaryota; kingdom Viridiplantae; phylum Streptophyta; class Magnoliopsida; order Asparagales; family Asparagaceae; genus Agave; species Agave tequilana. The sequence goes on from JAVJIF010021434.1 coordinate 5,656, forward strand.
GAATTACAAGTTGTGGCTCTATAAATAAAACTGATGAAATAAAACTCTTTGGCACAATTAATTGTCACGAATGCATTTAAGAACAGAAATCAATTCAAATGAAAATTGAATACAAAATGAGTGTGAAGATTTGAGCTTTTAAAGAGAGTGTGAAATTTGAAACAAAAAGCTCAATTGACAAACTTTCTCTAGAAGGCATCTCTTGCTAGAATGATATGAAATCAATGAATTAAATGCAAAAGAATTGGAAATGAAATCTCGAGAATCTCTTTATTGAATGAATTTGAAAGTGAAGACTTAATTGGATTTTTGCTGGTCTTTCATGGTGAGAGAGTTGTTGAAAATAAATGCACAGTAAATGGGTATAAATAGAACCAGAGAACCTAATAGCTGTTGAGAGACAAGACTCTAATTTCAAAAAGTCCTGGCCAGCTGCTAGCATTTAACGCTGGGCAATGGGTAAGCAAAAAAAATTTGCAGAGAGAGGGGAAGCTCATTGGATTCATCAGCAGAGAAAGGAAGAGAAGAAAGGGGTCACATTTAATGCAAGGAGAGAAGATGGGATAATGTGATGGCTTTAAATAAATGTGCCTATGTGCAGCTGAGTGAGAGAGAGACAACGAATGGAATGGGTCACACTGAAAGTACTAATACCTATCTAGACAATTAGTCAAGAAGGGACCAACCCATATGGGTCAAAGGACAAGACAAAAGAATTGTATACAACCATCCATTCTCAGGTTAACCTTGTACAAGAAATTATTTAAAAATTAATATGACCATATATGCTTTTCAGTGGCAAAGATATGCTAGAAGAGAACTAGAGCTAGAATGCAAGAAGCAAAGCTGTGGAAGAACCTATTCTTCCACCAGAAAATTTTGGGCAGAAAATTTTGGAAAAACATGGAAAAATCCAAAAAATTGATAAAGGTTTATAGATCTGTTCTAGGATCAGTCTAGGGATGATTTAAAATAGAATGTATTTAAAATATCCTATGTGCCAAGATGTATTTACTTCATCAATTTTACTTTCACAAGATTACCTAAAATGTGAAAGTTTGCCCTTAGTTTGGCTCCTCTTGATCTTTACCTTTTGATGCAGCTTGTTTGAAACTGTCATTGGATCAAGTTCTTGGATTCTTTTATTTGCTACTTTAGATGTTGCTCTTGGTGTAGCTAGATTTTACGTTGATGTTTGTCATGGATCTTGTTCCACCACCTTCATATTTGATTGGCAATTTAGCTCGCTTTCCATCCATCCACCCATAACAAGTGTTTTTACCTATCTAGCAAGACACAAATGCTAAACACATTGATTAGCGAAATTGACTAGTTAATTAGTCATCATCAAAATATTGAGTTTCACATTATTTTCTGAATCCTTGTTAATGAAGCAGATAAAAATGAGGAATAAAATTTTGACATATGCGGCTGAATATATTGAATTAGAGACTCAGAATGCATCAAAAAGATGTTACCATTCGCAGATTATTTTCATATCCCTTTCTAGAGTTGGAATATTGACACATTCTCATAAAATTGATTTTACAACTTGATTCGATATGTAACCAGCTATTCATACAGAGAAAGTTCATTATGTTAGGATTTGTGACTAGAATACGTTGTGAAGGTAGACGAAACTTCGAAGATCAAAGTACGGACATGCACAAGGAGTTGTGCACATTACTAGTCGACTAATACTGCGTGTAGTCGACTAATCACATAGATTAGTTGACTAATACATTGTATAGTCGACTAGGTTGGCTGACAAGTAGTTCGTGCTCTCAAATTTGTCAGAGTAGTCGACTAGTATTTGGGCCTAGTCGACTAATACCCTGGCTTAGTCGACTAATGTCGGGTCTGGCAGTTTTCTTGTCTGGATCAATTTCCAGATACGAGTTGGATACGGGTTTTCATTATTCTTAGACGGTGATTGTTCGTATTGATAAAGTTTGTTGAGGACTAGGAGAGTTCTATAGTCTATAAATTACCCCTTGGGGGTGGCCTTCAATGTTATTCAATGAAATTGTATTCTTAAGGGTGTAATTCATCTAGGTGAGAGATTTATGAGAGAAGCTTAGCCACAGGGGTTCGATGTTCTTGGCGATCATTAAGGGCTTGTAATCTTCTCAGTTGAGGTGTAAGTAATTTTTATTATACTCCCTAAGTTTTAATAAAGTTTCTCCCACTTCTCTCGTGGACATACACACGATTTGTTTGATCGGTGAAACAATGTTATATTATGTATTGGCTTTCTGTCTACTTTAAAATATCTTCTTCTCTTTTTTATGTTGCCTTAGTAGATCATGTGGTTTATTTTCGCTGTGTCGCCCCAGTTGATCAGGTCGTGGGTGCGTCCACGAATTAATAACATTTGTATCAGAGCAAGGTTAACTTAAAGAAGTCTGCGATCAAGTTCGATATTCAGAAGTTCAATAGTGTCATTAATTTCAGCAGATGACAGACTAGGATGAACGCCATCGTTACCCAGAGGGGGTGAAGAAAGCACGGCTCAAAAGGGAGAAAAAGCCTCAAGACATGAAGGAAGAAACTTGGTAGGAATTGGATGAGAAAGCCTTGACGGCTATTCAGCTTTGCTGGGGGCGAAGTGTTGGATGAGTTTTCTACAGAGAAACAATGTCCTCATTATGGAAGCGAAGACCACTATCTGAAGAAGTCGTTAGTGAATCAATTGATTCTGAAGCAGCATCTCTTTCTTCTCCGCATGCATGAAGGTACACCTATCAAATTTATATTACAGAATCATTCTCTATTATCAATGATCTAGATAAAATAGAGGTTAAGATAAAAGATAAGGATCAAACACTTCTATTATTGTGTTTTTACCATCTTCATATAAGTGCTTGGGGAAGCTATCATCTATGGAGGCAAGTCAACAATCAAGGTCAATGAGGACAAGGAGCATCTGCTCAATAAAGACAAAATTGATACTTAGTTGATGAGTGAGTCTCATCATGATGATTTCGAGCAAGTTTATTATTCAAGGTAGAAGTGTAATAATGAAAGTTTCATAGGTAACTCAAAACATAGAAGTTTGAAGTGCAACTATTGTCACAAGAAGGGACACATAGAGCTGATTGTTGACTTCTTAAGAAGAAACAACTTGATACTAATGTCACTGAACTGATTGGAGAAGATGAAGAACATTTAGACATTCTATCTGCTACAAAAAGATCAGTTGGTAACAAAGATAGATGGATTATTGACTCTGGATATTCACAACACATAAGTTCTAATAAAAAGATGTTCTCCTTATACACTTTGGTTCATAGGGGAGAAGTCTTCAGGGAAAATTCTGCTACAAGCAAGGTGATTGGTGATGGAACAATCTAGTTTTAGTTTTATGATGGATGCATCACTACTTTTCAAGGCGTTCGTCATGTTCCCGAATCAAGATATAATCTCATCTTGCTTAGAACCCTACAAGAGGAAGGGTTCAGTTTCAGTTCTAAATGTGATCTTATGAAAGTCTCCAAGTGAAGTTTTAGACTGAACGTGTCGGCAATGTGTATATGATGCGAAATTAGAAGATACAGTTGGTGGATTGCAGTTATCCTCAGCTTCGAATGCTACAGTTGTGGAACACTTAGAGACTATGATGGATTCGAGCTTGGATGTTTAGTTGTACCCCGAAGAGAGATTGGGACTAGACGCGCAACAAGATTGTCCAGATCGTTACTCCTATGGTGGAGCAAATTTTCATAAATCCTGTTGTGGACCAAGGAGATCGTTGGGTGATAAAATTTAGGTAGGCCTGAACTTATTCGACCTAATCAAGTTATGAACCCATGAGGGGGTTACGGAGAAGAGGGAGTGAGATAGAGATGAAGTCAAGTTTTATTCAATTGCACGTGGATGCGAGCATATGTAGTATGGCGGCTATTCTCAAAATTCGACGTAGTCGAGTCAAGGGAGAGATTATTAGAATTTGTGACTAGAATACGTCGTGAAGGTAGACGAAACTTTGGAGATCAATTGAACGCACACAAGGAGTTGTGCATTTTATCAGTTGACTAATACTCGATATAGTCGAATAAACACATGGATTAGTTGACTAATACATTGTATAGTCGACTAAGTTGGCCAACAGAGAGTTGGGATTCCCTAATTTTATCACAGTAGTCGACCAGTGTCGACTAATACATGCCCTGGCCCAGTCGACTAATGTCAGATCTATCAATTTCCTTTTCTGAATCTATTTTCAGATTCAAGTTGGATGCAGGTTTTCTTTATTCTGAGGTGACGATTGTTCGTATTGATGAAGTTTGTTTAGGACTAGGAGAGTTCTATGGTCTATAAATAACCCCTTGGGGTGACCTTCAATATAGTCCAATGAATTTATAATTTCTAAGGGTGTAATTCATCTAGATGAGAGATTCGTGAGAGAAGCTTATCTACAAGAGTTCACTGTTCTTGGCGGCCATCAAGGGCTTGTAATCTTCTCAGCGGGAGGTGTAAATAATTCTTATTATACTACTACCCAAAGTTTTAATAAAATTTCTCCCATTTTCCCGTGGACATACACACGATCTGTTTGATCGGTGGAACTATGCGTTAACTTTCTATCTACTTTGGAATATCTTCTTCTTCTCTTCTTCACGTTGCCTTAGTAGATCTTGTGGCTTGTGTAATACCCTGATTACATAATACTATTCTTTACGATTTTTGACATTTTGGACTTGTACGTATCATTTCATGTACGTATTTTTCTCTATTTGACCCAAAATTTAGAGCGAGGAGGATCCCACTTTAGCAGATCAGATCTATCTTGAAGAACAGGGGGCGCTTCTATAGTTATCCTTGCCACATAGACACTTCCAACCTACGAGTCATTTCTGTTGCAGTTATAGCTCGTGAGCTCTTTTCCAGCTTTTTGTTTCATCTGTAAATCCATTCATGTATCAGAACCATGTACAAACTTTTGGAAGATAAAGACTTGTACTGTAAAATAACTAAATGCTTGTATTGTAAATATTGGAATGTATAGTAATGTCAGGTCTTTCGTACTCTGATTTCTGTATTGTGCTGATGTTTAACGTGTATATGTACACGTATTATACTGGGCATATACGTTACAGTTACAGTGGCGTTTCTGTACTCGGTGGGGCGGAGCGTTACAGGTTGGTATCAAAACTTAGGTTGAGCTCTCCCACCTTCAGTACAACCAGATAGCAGATTAATGTGACATAATTTGCAGCTGGAATGAGAATCAGAGCCATACATTCCAATTCCAAGTACAAAATTATCTGTCATTCCTAATAATCTTCCTTTGACTCCTGAAATCCTTCCATCTTTCTACCTCTCAGTTCTAATTGTCCCAATTTCTTCTATTCGGAGTCAGTAAATCTTTCTGATAATTCTATTATATTTTGCAATTTTGTTCACCATTTCTAATCAATTACCATTGTATCTTGCATTGATCGTTACTTTGATCCTTTTCTTATACATCTCCATCCTTAATGAAATAGAGAGGACGCAATTTTTTCGAGATGGGAAGAGTGTAATACCCTGATTTCAGAATATGTATCTTTTTACGGTTTTTGACATTTTGGACTTGTACGTATCATTTCATGTACTTATTTTTTTCTCCGTTTGAAATTTGGAGCGAGGAGGATCCCACGTTAGCAAATCAGATCTATCTTGAAGATCAAGCGGTGCTTCAATAGTTATCCTTGCCACATAGACACTTCCAACCTACAAGTCATTTTCGTTGCAGTTCCAGCTCGTGAGCTCTTTTCTAGCTTTTTGTTTCATCTGTAAATCCATTCGTGTATCAGGACCATGTAAAAACTTTTGGAAGATAAAGACATGTATTGTAAAATAACTATATGCTTGTATTATAAATATTGGAATGTATAGTAATGTCAGGCTTTCGTACTCTGATTTCTTTATTGTGTTGATGTTTAGAGTGTATATGTATTTTATGGTTTGATTATAATCTACAAATTTTATGGTTGATTGAATTCTTTTGGTTTGATTATAATCTAAACGAATTTGGTGTTAACGGAGAAATTGGAGTGGTTAGATTGAGTTTGATTTCCATTTTATTATTGATGAGCAGTGGGATTGATTAAATTGGGGTTTATGGATCAGATAAGAGTTTGGTAGAAATTTTGCTATATGAAGAATTTTTGTATGTCAATGATGATGATGAAGAAAAGTGTGAATCGTGATTTGTAATTTTGAACATTATTTATTTTGGCTAATGTTTTTATTCCTTAGTGTGCTTGGTCTCTTTGTGAGGACGAAATTCTTTTAGATTTTGGGTTTATGTAATTGTGCTAACTCTCTTTACGTAGACATTTTATTTTAAAAAATAATTAAGTTTCAAGCTGCGGTTTATAACAGCATGGAAAGTCAAGACATTCTTTTTAAAAATAATTGAGTTTCAATGGTGGTTTAAAACTGCCGTGGAAAGTCTCCAACTTTTCACGGCGCTGGCATAGGCGGTAGTTTTTGAACCGCCGTCATTACTATTTTACGACAGTTTCAAAACCACCGTAAAAGCCCAGTTCTGTTATAGTGTGAAGATTTGAGATTTTAAAGAGAATGAGAAATTTGAAATAAAAATCTCAATCTAAAAACTCTCTAGAAGGAATCTGTTTCAAGAATGATTGGAAATCAAGGAATTTAAATGCAAGAGAATTGAAATTGAATGCTTTGAGAATCTCTCTATTGAATGAATTTGAAAGAGGAAGACTTGATTGAATTTTTGCTGGTCTTCTTGGTGAGAGAGTTGTCAAAAATAAATGCACAGTAAATGGGTAGAAATAGAACAGAAAACCTAGTAGCCGTTGAGAGATGACACTAATTTCACAAAGCCCTAGCCAGCTGCTGGCATTTAAAGCCTAGAACTGGCAAGAAAATTTTTTACAGAGAGGGAAAGCTCAGTGGTTTATTAGCAGAGAAAGAAGAGAAGAAAGGGGGTGCACATTTAATATAGGGAGAGAAGATGGGATAATGTGATGGCTTAAAAAAAGGTGCCCATGTGCACTGTGCAGCTGAGTGTGAGAGAGAGACAACAAAGAAAATGGGTCACACTCAAAGTACTAATACCTATCTAGACAAGTAGTCCAGAAAGGAACCAGCCAATATAGGTTAAAGGACAAGATAAAGAATTGTAAACAATTATCCATTCTCAGGTCAACCAAGAACAAGAAATTATTTAAAAATGAATATAACCAAATATGCTTTTCCAGCGGCAAAGATATGCTAGAGAGAACCAATGCTGGAATTCATGGAAGTAAGCTGTGGAAGAATCTATTTTTCAACAATAAAATTTGGGCAGAAAAATTTTGGAAAAACATGAAAAAAATCCCAAAAAATGAAAAACACTTATAGATCAGTTCTAGGATCAATCTAAGGATGATTTAAAAAAGAATGCATTTAAAATATTCTCATGTGCCAAGATATATTTACTTCATCAATTTTACTTTCACAAGATTACCTAAAAATGTGAAAGTTTGCTCTTAGTTTTTTGCCCTTTGATGTTGCCTATTTGAAATTGTCACTCGATCAAGGTCTTGGAGTGTTCTATTTTCTCCTTTAGATGTAGCTCTTGGTGTAGCTAGATTTATGCTGATATTTGTCTTGAAGCTTGTTCCACCACCTCCATATTTAATTGGCAGTTTAGCTCGCTTTCCATCCATCCTCCAATAACATGTGTCTTTACCTATCCAGTAAGATACAAATGCTAAACACATTGATTAGTAACAAATTGATTAGTTTAATCATCATCAAAATATTGGGTTTCACAACTGCCCCTTTTTTATGATGGCAACTTATGCAACTTACCAATTGTATCACACATCACATACAAACATCATTATATTCATCCAAACATCCTAAAGATATTCTCTCCCCCTTGGAATCATCAACAAAAAAACATGCATATGAGCAGAATAAATAAAAAGATGTGTGTATCATAAATATGTTAAGATATATTATACATCACACATATCTGCACTAAATTGTTAAAAATATTAATTTTAATATATATAGCATACACAAGTTGTGAAAAAAATCTAAACTTTATAGTCTTAAAGCCAATGCTCCCCTACATATATGCAGCAGATAAATTTATGAAAAGAGGAGATGTTCAGCTCCCCCTGCATATATGTATCACACATAGAGGAAATGCAAAGCTTCCTATATGTAAGCACACATATAATGTAGAGAGGGGATGTTAAGCTCTCCCTACACAACACATCATAAATAGACATATCACACAATGTAATTGGGCACAAACATTCACAAGCACAATCTATAACACAAATATCATATGATATAATATATATAATGCAAAATCATGCACAAGCTTGGAAGAATCACCAAATTTTATAGTTTAAGCATAAACAAGCTTTGCTAAGAACTCAATTTTGTAGAGACATGCACCAACATTCACAAAAATATGGAAGAAAATGTACATGCATGTACACACCTACACAATCACAAAAACTACATATATGTATGCAAAAATCATTAAAAATAGTACATATAACTCACTTTATTGAGTACACGAACATCACAAAAATCAAGTCAAGTATGTATCTGATATCTCATGAAACATGCATATATGAGATAATCTTGCCATATATCCATATATCATGTATTACGTACCTAAGTATCACATATGTCCATATACCAAGAATGGTCAAGAAATACAAATAATATCCTAGCATAGTTATAAAAAATTGCAATCAAACATAGCTAGTAATCAAATTTCATCTTTCGAAAACATCACCTATGATTAGATCGGTTGGATGATCCTTGACAATTCTCCATGATCTAAGAAGATTGCTTCCAAGCTGACCATTTGTATTGTTGGCAGGCTTAAAACTCTTATCACCAATAGTTTTGTTCTCTGCAGGACTCATGGAAGAATCCTTATTTTTTGTAGAAGGATCTGATCCTTCCACAGAATCTGAACCTGTACATTTCAGCCCTGCATCATTTACAGAATTTTTGTTGGACCAAAAACTTTAGTTTCATTAAAATAGATTCTTATACACTCAAGTATCCAAGAAAAATACCATTATCTGATTGTGAATCAAAACTTCAAAAATACTTGCAATAAAAACTTGAAAATAACCAACGTATGGAGATTTTCCAAAGTAAGATCATTTGGGATCTTTTCAAAATGGGACGAATTAAAATTTTGTTCAAAACATAGCAAGTGATGTTAAGCACTTCCGCCAAAAATGTTTTGATAAAAACATGTGAATTCATCATGGTGTATGTCATCTTTCCAATAGTTCCATTTTTTCAACTTTCTTGCGATAGTGGTCAAAAGATCTAAAAACATTAATTGGTGAGCAAGAAATAAAAACCAAGTAAATCATGAAAAATCATCAATAATTTATAATGACATAATGTTAATAAAATTTGCTTTCTAATCCAATAACAAGTAAATCATCATCAAATATATGTGAAGAAAGTTTACCAACCAATACATATACCATCCTCAAAGGTGACTGTGCCACTTTCAAAACATGATAATATTGCAAACTGATTTGAATTGTCCGTCACGTTCCTTGAGAAATCACTACCAAGTATCACTTGTTCTTACATTGAGATAGAATGCACACCTACAATACAAATTTGAGATGGTAACCATATTTTATTGGGTCCTTGATAGTTAGTAGCAGTTTTAGGAACCCATTTCAAATAAGGACAAGTATATGGATGATTTCAAGTATGACAATTAGTGCTAATGTGTTCAGGCATTATGCAGTAAGTGCAAACAACAAAAAATCATGAATTTTGAAATCGGTTTTTCTCATGGAAGGATCTTATTCTTCCATGTGAATTCGGTATCCTTCCACGATCAGTCTGTAGTTTTCCAAACTGTGTTCTGCCATTTAAAAATGTGATTTCTATGCAGTATTTTTCATAATACTTAATTTTTCTTTAAAAAGATTATTTCCTTCTCTATTTCTCAATCAAAGCTTTTTATGTTTCAAATTTTGAAATTAACTCGTCTTTTTCTCTTAACACATTTTCATGAGATGGAGTGCAAGATGCATGAGCTTTTATTAAAACAATGATTTTTTTTTGAAAGCTTTTTGCATTCTTCTATGAGTTCCATGTGTGTATCTTCTAATTCTTCTGAAGACATGCAATCATCAATAATTACATCATTTTCATTTTCCATGAAGCAAATATTTGGATCGGCGATGCTCAAGTTGGCTTCTTTGCTCTTTTCATCTTCAGAGTCGCTTGGCTCCGATTCATCCCATCCAACATAGAGTGCTTTCTTCTTTTTGGATTTCGTGTACTTGTATTTCAACATGGGACAACCTTTCTTGATATGTCCTGGGTTGTTGTACTTATAGCAAGTAGTAGAACTTGATTCATCTTTTCTGGGCTTGCGAAATCCCTTCTTGTAGAACTTTTTCTTCATCATTTTGTTTACATTTCTAATGACCGAGGCAAGGTCCTCATCATCCTCATCAAAGCCACTATCATCGATTTGAAGATTATGCTTGTGTTCCTTTGAGATTAATTCTTTTATTCCTTTGAATCACGTCATCTTGATCTCTTTTCTTTTGGAGAGTCATCTTAATCTCCGCATTCCTGAGGTATAACCATCAATTCTTGAAATGGCATTTTGTTGATGTCTTTGTAGATCTCTATGGGGCTGAGGATACTATTGTACTCCATTGGTCGAGATCAAAGAACTTTGTTGTTCATGTCAGAGCTTGTGACTTTTCTTCCAAGCGATTGAAGATTGCTAGTAATTCTTTTGAACTTATTATTAAGAAAATCATCCATAGATTCATTAAGTAATAATCTAATAGACTCAAATCTTGAATAAACATGTTGATTTTACTAATTTTTTATCTCTTTAGTTCCCTCATGGGTAGCTTCAAGATAATACCAAATTTCTTTTGCACAAGTGAGATTCATAGCTTTGTGGAATTCACTACTAGTCAAACCATTAATGATACAACTAATAGCCTTAGAATTTAAATTTGCCAAATAGAAATCGTTCTCATCCTATTCAGAATGAGATTTGAAATCACTTTGTCACCACCCACTTGGGAGGAGTATAGCCATCCTCAATGATTCGCCATACCCTCCAATCAATAGATGGATATGGATTCTCATGAAAGCTTTCCAATAAGCATAATTGGTTCCATCAAACAACGACAGTCTAGTGTTAGATCTCCCGTCCGGCAATTCATAACTAGTCATATAATCAATCTCAAGGATGCTAAGCCTAAAAAAGTCAGTACCAAACTTTGATATCAATTGTAAAACCCTAGAGAGGATGAATAGGGTTTTAAGATTAAAACAACTAGATTTATTTTAGGTTCAAAAAATGGTGTTCAGAACTACGCGGAAGAATGTATGATACCACAGTTCAAAAGTGGTGGAAGGATCCATAGAAACAGAGACAGTAAAAGCAGAATTCTGTAGAAATAAATGCTCGATGTACACCAGTGAAAAACGGAATAAAACAAAGAGTATTCAAATGCAAACACAAGGAATTTATGGTGATTTGGGTAACCCCTATGTCCATCAACTGGGGCCTCTTCCGAAGAATTTTTAATCCACTAAACTTGCTTCCACTCGAAGCACTTCAGTACAACCACCAATGCTTTACACCTAGCAGTTGGATTTGAACACTTTTCCACCCGAAGAGGTCTCTCTTCCATCTGAAGAGGAAATACAGCCAAAACCAAGAAAAAGATTTTGTTCTCTTTAACACAAAGATGAGAACACAATTACAGCCAAATTCTCAAAAAGATAGAATGTACAAGTTGAGGCTCTAAAAGTAAAACCGATGATGAAACAAAACTCTTTGGCACAATTAATTTTTCACTAATGCATTTAAGAACTGAAATCAATTTTAAATGAAAAATTGAATACAAACAAAGTGTGAAGATTTGAGCTTTTAAAGAGAATGGGAAATTTGAAATAAAAAGCTCAATTTAAGTGCAAGAGAATTGGAAATGAATGCTCTGAGAATCTTTCAATTGAATGAATTTGAAAGTGGAAGACTTGTTTGAATTTTTGCTGGTCTTTCTTGGTGAGGGAGTTGTTGAATAAAATGCACAGTAAATGGGTATAAATAGAACCAAAGAACCTAATAGCTGTTGAGAGATAGCGACTCTAATTTCACAAAGCCCTAGCCAGCTGCTAGCATTTAATGCTAGGCAACGGGCAAGCAAAAAAATTACAAAAAGAGGGAAGCTCGTTGGATTCATCAGAAGAGAAAGGAAGAGAAGAAAGGGGTTCACATTTAATGCAAGAAGAGAAAAAGGGGTATGTGATGGCTTTAAATAAATGTGCTCATGTGCACTGTGCAGCTGAGTGATAGAGAGAGAGAGAGACAACAAAGAAAATGGGTCACACTCAAAGTACTAATACCTATCTAGACAATTAGTCAAGAAAGAGACCAACCCACAGGGGTCAAAGGAGAAGAATGAAGAATGTAAACAATTATCCGTTCATAGGTCAACCTAATACAAGAAATTATTTAAAAATGAATATGACCATATATGCTTTTCCAAAGGCAAAGAATAAGCTAGAAGGAATTAGTGCTGGAATATCTTGAAGCAAAGCTGTGGAAAAACCTATTCTTCCACCAGAAAATTTTGGGCAAAATATTTCAGGAAAAAACGTGGAAAAATCCAAAAAATTTGAGAAATGCTTATAGATCAGTTCTAGGATCTGTCTAAGGATGATGTAAAATAGAATGACTTTAAAATATTTCTATGTGCCAAGATTATTTACTTCATCAATTTTACTTTCACAAGATTACCTAGAAATGTGATAGATTGCTATTAGTTTTGCTCCTCTTGATCTTTGCCATTTGATGTAGCTAGATTTTACATTGATGTTTGTCATGGATCTTGTTCCACCACCTCCATATTTGATTTGTCAATTTTGCTTGCTTTCCATCCATCCACCAATAACAATTGTCTTTACCTATCTAGTAAGACCCAAACGCTAAACACATTGATTAGCAACAAATTGATTAGTTTAGTCATCATCAAAATATTGGGTTTCACATTATTTTCTGAATCCTCCTTAGATCAAGCAAATAAAAATGAGGAATAAAATTTGGACATATGGGGTTGAAAATATTGAATTAGAGACTAAGAATGCATCAGCAAAATGTTGTTGGAATATCAAATAAAAATGTCTTTATGACATTAATTTTGGAAGAAGAAGAGACCATAAGAAATGAAGAGTCATCATCATCAATTTAGAGAAATGAAGAGTCATCATCATCAATTTGGAGTCATCATCAATTAAGAGAAATAAAGAGTCATCATCTTCAATTAGAAGGAATGACGAGTCATCATCATCAATTAGGAGTCATCATCAATTGAGAGAAATAAAGAGTCCTCATCTTCAATTAGAAGGAATGACGAGTCATCATCATATATGCATTATTGTCATTTGCCTATAAAAGGCTAGTGTATCTCTTTTTTTTTCATCAATCAAGCAAACAAGCAAGAAAGAAAAGTTGAATAAGATCCATTCTCCACTTAAAATTTTAGATTATAGTATATTAGTCCGTAGACTAGTATACAACAATTGGTATCAGAGCCAATTCAATTTTTGTTTCATTTCCTTTTCTCCTCATGGCCTTCACCAACAATCTCATCAATCCACAAGTGCCCAAGTTATTGAAAGATAACCATGAGAGTTGGTCAATTCAGATGAAAACTCTATTTGGTTCTCAAGAATTGTGGGAGCTAATCTTTGATGGGTTCAAGGAACCCACACCGGAGGTAGAAGCCGCCCACACCGCCGAAGAGAAGAAGGCTCTTAAAGAGCAAAGAAAGAAGGATTGCAAGGCTCGTTTTTTACTCTATCAAGGGTTGGACGAGTCTACCTTCGAAAGAGTTGCCGAAGCAACGATGAGCAAGGAAGCATGGGAAATCCTTGCTACCATCTACAAAGGAGTCGAGCGGGTGAAACGAATTCGCCTCCAAACTTTGAGGGGCGATTTTGAAGCCGCTCAAATGAAAGATGAAGAAAAAATCTCCGATTATTATTCACGATTACTTCTAATTGTGAATAAAATGAGGAGAAATGGAGAAAAGATGGAGGACATCCGAGTGATGGAGAAATTGCTGCGATCCCTCACATCAAAGTTCGAGCACGTGGTGGCGGCAATTGAGGAGTCCAAGAATTTGGAGGAGATCTCAATAGAGGAGCTTTTGGGATCTCTCCAAGTTCATGAGCAACGCATGCAAAAGAAGACTGGTTCCATAGTCTTGGAACAAGCATTAGAGTCAAAGCTGACTCTAAATGATCGGGGCTCACATAGTAGAGGTCGTGGTCGTGGTCGTGGCAGAGCTAGGGGACGTGGTCCCCAACAACGAACCACTCAAAATCAAGTGGAGTTCCAAAGATTCAGAGGTCGAGGACGAAGCAATCGGAGAAGATTTACATCTGGACGTGGAAAAACAACAGAACGTCCAATGCTACAACTGTCAAAAATTTGGACACTATGCCTCGGATTGCTGGCACAGAACTGAAGATCTTACCAATCTCGCCGAAGTAACAAATGATGTGGATAATAACTCTACTCTTCTTCTTGCTCATGATGATTCAAGTGTTCAGAATGATGTTTGGTACCTTGACTCAGGTGCTAGCAACCACATGTGCGGGAAGAAAGAACTATTCATGGAACTCGCAGAAGGAGTTCATGGAAGTGTGAGCTTGGGAGATTCTTCAAAACTCTCCGTTGAAGGCAGAGGGAAGATCAAAATCTATCAAAAGGATAGTAAGCCCGAGTATATTTTCGATGTTTATTATATTCCTAACATGAAAAGTAATATTCTCAGCATCGGTCAATTACTCGAAAAAGGATATAAAGTATATATGGAGAACAACCATCTTTGGTTGAAAAATGCAAAAGGAGGTATTATAGCTTGTATTAAGATGACAAGGAACCGCATGTTTCCCTTGCATCTAAACACAAAAGTTGAGAAGTGTTTTCAAGGACTCATGAAGAATGAGTCATGGAGGTGGCATCTTCGCTACGGTCATCTAAATTTCAGCGGCCTGAAGCTACTATCTACTGCCGGCATGGAACGAGGTTTACCAACAATCGATCCACCAAGTCATACTTGTGAAGTTTGCATAATTGGCAAGCAAACACGACTTCCTTTTCCCAATGGAAAGTCGTGGAGAGCGGAGGCACCATTACAACTTGTTCATACTGACATCTGCGGACCACTAGATCCCGTCTCTTTAGGAGGTAATAGATATTTTATTACTTTCATTGATGATTTCAGTAGAAAGTTGTGGGTGTACATTCTTAAAGAAAAATCTGCTGCCTTTACTACCTTCAAGAATTTTAAAGCTCTTGTTAAAGCAGAGAGTGGCTATAAGCTAAAAACTCTCCGATCTGATCGAGGTGGTGAGTACACCTCAAATATGTTTCAAGAATATTGCAGGGAGCAAGGCATAAAGAGGCAGTTTACTACTGCCTATACACCACAGCAAAATGGCATCGCAGAAAGAAAGAACCGCACTATTCTTGACATGACAAGAACCATGCTTAAAGAAAAGAGACTGCCGAAGCAGTTTTGGGCGGAAGCTGTGGCATGTTCAACCTACTTGCTCAACCGGTACCCGACGAAGCAAGTGAAGGGAAAGACGCCTCAAGAAGCATGGAGCGGCTATACGCCTAATGTCGCACACCTACGAATTTTTGGGTGTGTTGCATATGCTCAAGTACCTGAAGTCAAAAGGAAGAAGCTTGACAATCATGGTGAAAAATGCATTTTCATCGGATATAGCGAGGAGTCGAAGGCATACAAGCTTTACAATCCACTAACTAAGAAACTAGTGGTTAGTAGAGATGTTGTCTTCAATGAAGCTGAAGAATGGAGTTGGAGCAACGAAGAGACTGTCAAAGAGCAACCCATGGTGAATGAACCTGACGAGCCCCTACAAGAGGTTCCACCACCAACTACACCACCATGTCCTCAACATGCTACACCGTCTCCTGCAAGAGGTTCTCCATCTTCTGGGGAAGGTAGTAGTAATGAATCCTCCGTGCAACGAGGTCCAATCAAAATGAGAAGCCTCAGGGAGATCTATGAGCAGATAGAAAAAGATGGAGAAACTAATCTCTTTTGTTTATATGCCGATCATGAGCCTCTCACTTTCCAAGAGGCTAAGGAAGAAGATTGTTGGCGATCAGCAATGAAGGAGGAGATGCATGCCATCTAGAAGAACGACACATGGGAGTTGACAACACTTCCACAAAATCACAAGGCGATAGGTGTCAAATGGGTGTACAAGATCAAACGCACAGCAGAAGGTGAGGTTGATCGGTACAAGGCGAGGCTTGTGGCGAAAGGCTACAAACAAAAATACGGCATCGACTATGAAGAAGTCTTTGCACCAGTTGCTCGATTGGACACTGTGAGACTATTAATTTCACTTGCAGCTTATCACAGGTGGAAGATATATCATCTAGATGTCAAGTCAGCATTTCTCAATGGTATTCTTGAAGAAGAGGTGTATGTACAACAACCAGAAGGTTTTCTGGTAAAAGGGCAAGAAGACAAAGTATATCACCTAAAGAAAGCCTTGTACGGCTTAAAGTAGGCACCACGGGCATGGAATGCCCGAATTGATGGTTATCTTCATCAAAACGGCTTCACCAAATGTCCTTATGAGCATGCCATCTACATGAAGAGGAACCATCAAGGCGAATTTCTAATAATTTGTCATTATGTTGATGACTTGTTATACACAGGAAGTTGCGTCGAGATGCTTGCTGAATTCAAGGAGGCGATGTTCAATGATTTTGAGATGACGGACAATGGATTGATGTCCTATTTTCTTGGTATCGAAGTGAAGCAACAACAAGATGGGATATTTATATCTCAAAAGAAGTACATGAAGGAGATCTTGGAGAAATTCAAGATGAGTAACTGCAACCCAGCAAACACCCCAATAGCCACAGGAATGAAGCTATCAAGAGAAGGAATTGGAGATTTTGTAGACTCGACTTTTTTCAAAAGTCTCGTCGGTAGCCTGAGGTACTTAACGATCACAAGGTCTGATATTGTTTACGGAGTCAGACTTGTGAGTCGCTAAATGGAGACACCGAAGGAGTCTCATTGGCTAGCTGCAAAGAGAATTCTAAGGTATATCAAAGGCACACTCAACCTTGGTCTATTTTATACTTATGGTGAAACTACAGAGTTAGTAGGCTATTCAGATAGCGACTGGGGAGGTGACCAAGATGAGAGGAAAAGCACCACTGGTTATGTCTTCTATCTTGGGTCAACTGTATTTTCATGGTCCTCAAAGAAGTAAGGAGTTGTGGCCTTATCTTCATGCGAAGCAGAGTATGTGGCAGCTTCATCTACTGTATGTGAAGCTATTTGGTTGCGGAACATTTTAAAGGAATTGGATCATCCACAAGAAGAAGCGACTGTAATATTTGTGGACAACAAATCAGCCATCCAACTTGCAAAGAACCCAGTACATCATGGGAGGAGCAAACATATTGATACACGGTTTCATTTTCTCAGAGGCCATGTAAAGTAGAAAACTGTGGAGCTGGAGTATTGTCATACCATGGAGCAAGTAGCAGATATTTTCACCAAGCCATTGCCTATTGAATCTTTCAGAAGGCTAAAAGAAATGCTCGGTATGAAAACATTTTAATTTGAGGGGGTGTGTTGGAATATCAAATAAAAATGTCTTTATGACATTAATTTTGGAAGAAGAAGAGACCATAAGAAATGAAGAGTCATCATCATCAATTTAGAGAAATGAAGAGTCATCATCATCAATTTGGAGTCATCATCAATTGAGAGAAATAAAGAGTCATCATCTTAAATTAGAAGGAATGAAGAGTCATCATCAATTTGGAGTCATCATCAATTAAGAGAAATAAAGAGTCATCATCTTCAATTAGAAGGAATGATGAGTCATCATCATCAATTAGGAGTCATCATCAATTGAGAGAAATAAAGAGTCATCATCTTCAATTAGAAGGAATGACGAGTCATCATCATATATGCATTATTGTCATTTGCCTATAAAAGGCTAGTGTATCTCTTTGTTTTTTCATCAATCAAGCAAACAAGCAAGAAAGAAAAGTTGAATAAAATCCATTCTCCACTTAAAATTTTAGATTATAGTATATTAGTCCGTAGACTAGTATACAATAAATGTCACCATTTGAAAATTATTTTCACATCCTTTGACATAGTTGAAATATTAACATATTTTCATAAAATTGATTTTACAACTTGATTCGATATGTAACCAATTATTCATACCTACAAAGGTCATTACATCTGACTTTCTCCAAAAGTTTCTTGAATATTTAATCAAGATTGTCTATGCAACCACCTAGCTATACCAGATAACATTACAAGCGTCACACAAATCCCATGAACAAAGCAAATTAATTGATAATAAGGGGTGCTGAGTTCGAAAATCCTATAACCACACCATAGATTAATGAAACAATGACAACAGAAGCGTCTAAGACTTAACCAATCAAGATGGCACATAGATAGTTTGATCATTCGAGGTCCTAGTATAAACATTTTCACTTGGATTTATTCATGCGGCTGGAGAAGCAACATGAGTTAGATTGTCATCATGATGCATGAGTTTGATCCACATCAAGGAAGTATATTACAATTCAGACTCTCTTCAATAGGCCAAATGAGAGAGAGAAGGCTATACATAAGAACGCCTTTGCCTTTGTCTCGTGCTACCTTCTAAAAGATTATTGTGTTGTGTGGCTGTGAGAATAGAGAAGACAATAGAGGAGCGACATGTATAACTAGAGAAAGTAACATAAGAGAAAGAGATGTTTGGGGTTCAAATGGTGCTTCTCAGGTAAGATTAAGCTCTCATGTACAGGTCTTTGATGGATCACTCTTGTTGATGAACTTGTACTTGGTGAAGCTCTTTTGATTATAGTAGATGAAAATTCTTATCAGCTTATATTTAGACTAAACTTTCATGAACAATTTCTTTGATTATCGGAAGGTTGCTAGAGATCAAATTTTAGTTACCCAAAAAGAAAATTATAAATTAAAAGTAGTTGTTACTTATTTCTTACTCAATTAAAGGTTACGGATACTTTACTCTTCTTCAAAAATCACTGCACCATACAAATAAGGAAAAGTAGAAGAAAGAATCAGATGAGGTAAATGCGAGTACACAATTTGATTCTTTTATTTTCAACAAATGGAGCAAGTAGTGACGTGAATGAGAACTATGTAGATCATATCTCATCAACTTGTTAGGATATGACGTGAATACGTCGTGAAGGCAGACGAAAACTCAAAGATCAAAGAATGGTCGTGTACAAGAATCAATGCATAGGAGTAGTCAACTAATACAGGGCATAGTCGACTAATCACCTGGATTAGTCGACTAATGCATTGTATAGTCGACTATGTTTGGCCAACAGAGAGTTGGGATTCTCAGGACTTGTCAGAGTAGTCGACTAGGATTTAGGACTAGTCGACTAATACTATATATTAGTAGCCTAATACCCTAGCCTAGTCGACTAATGTCAGGTCTGGCAGTTTTCTTTTCTGGATCTGTTTTGAGTCCGAGCTGGATTCGAGTTTTCTTTATTCTGAGGCATTGATTGTTTGCATTAATGGAGTTTGTTTAGGACGAGGAGAGTTTTATGGTCTATAAATAATCCTTTAGGGGTTATCTTCAATGTATTCCAAGTGAATCCAATGAATTTGTAATTCCTAAGGGTGAAATTTATCTAGGTGAAATCTCAAAGGAACACAAGCATAATCTTCAATCTATGATAGTGGCTTTGATGAGGATGATGAGGGCCTTGCCTCGGTCATTAGAAATGTAAACAAAATGATGAAAAAAAAAGTTCTACAAGAAGGGATTTCGCAAGCCCAGAAAAGATGAATCAAGTTCTACTACTTTCTATGAGTGCAACAACCCAGGACATATCAAAAAAGGTTGCCCCATGTTGAAATACAGGTGCACGAAATCCAAAAACAAGAAAGCACTCTATGTTGGATGGGATGAATCGGAGCCAAGCGACTCTGAAGATGAAAAGAGCGAAGAAGCCAACTTGAGCATCGCCGATCCAAATATTTGCTTCATGGCAAATGAAAATGAGGTAATTATTGATGATTGCATGTCTTTAGAAGAATTAGAAGATACACACATGGAACTCACAGAAGAATACAAAAAGCTTTCAAAAAATTCATTGTTTTATTAAAAGCTCATGCATCTTGCACTCCATCTCATGAAAATGTGTTAAGAGAAAAAGACGAGTTAATTTCAAATTTTGAAACATAAAAAGCTTTGATTGAGAAACTAGAGAAGGAAAATAATTTTTTAAAGAAAAATTAAGTATTATGAAAAATACTACATAGAAATCACATTTTTAAAATTGCAGAACACAGTTTGGAATACTGCAGACTGGTCGTGGAAGGATACCAAATTCACATGGAAGAATCAGATCCTTCCATGAGAAAAACCGATTTCAAAATTCATGATTTTTTGTTGTTTGCACTTGATGCATAATGCCTGAACACATTAGCACTAATTGTCATACTTGCAATCATCCATATACTTGTCCATATTTGAAATGGGTTCCTAAAACTGATACTAACTATCAAGGACCCAATAAAATATGGTTACCATCTCAAATTTGTTTTGTAGGTGTGCATTCTATCTCAACGTAAGAACAAGTGATACTTGGTAGTGATTTCTCAAGGAACGTGATGGACAATTCAAATCATTTTGCAATCTTATCTAGTTTTGAAAGTGGCACAGTCACCTTTGAGGATGATGGTATATGTATTGGTTGGTAAACTTTCTTCACATATATTTGATGATGATTTACTTCTTTTGGATTAAGAAGCAAATTTTATTAACATTATGTCATTATAATTATTGATGATTTTTCATAATTTACTTGGTTTTTATTTCTTGCTCACCAAATTAATGTTTTTAGATCTTTTGACCACTATTGCAAGAAAGTGAAAAAAAATGGAACTATTCGAAAGATGTCATACACCATGATGAATTCACATGTTTTATCAACGCATTTTGGGCAGAAGTGCTTAACACCACTTGCTATGTTTTGAACAGAATTTTAATTCGTCCCATTTTGAAAAGATCCCAAATGATCTTATATTGAAAAATCTCCATACGTTGGTTATTTTCAAGTTTTTTATTGCAAGTATTTTGAAGTTTTGATTCACAATCGGATAATGATATTTTTCTTGGATACTTGAGTGTAGAAGAATCTATTTTAATGAAACTAAAGTTTTTGGTCCAACAGAAATTCTGTAAATGATGCAGGGCTGAAATGTACAGGTTCAGATTCTGTGGATGGATCAGATCCTTCCACAAAAAATAAGGATTCTTCCATGAGTACTGCAGAGAACAAAACTATTGGAGATCAGAGTTTTAAGCCTGCCAACAATACAAATGGTCAGCTTGGAAGCAATCTTCTTAGATCATGGAGAATTGCCAAGGATCATCCAACCAATCTAATCATAGGTGATGTTTTGGAAAGATGAAATTTGGTTACTAGCTATGTTTGATTGCAATTTTTTATAACTATGTTAGGATATTATTTGTATCTCTTTACCATTCTTGGTATATGGACATATGTGATACTTAGGCACGTAATACATGATATATGGATATATGGCAAGATTATCTCATATATGCATGTTTCATGAGATACCAGATACATACTTGACTTGATTTTTGTGATGTTCGTGTACTCAATAAAGTGAGTTATATGTACTATTTTTGTTGATTTTTGCATACATATATGTAGTTTTTGTGATTGTGTAGGTGTGTTCATGCCTGTACATTTTCTTGCATATTTTTGTGAATGTTGGTGCATGTCACTACAAAATTGAGTTCTTAGCAAAGCCTTAAAGTATAAAATTTGGTGATTCTTCCAAGCTTTTGCATGATTTTGCATTATATATATATATATATATATATATATATATATATATATATATATATATATATATATATATATATATATCATATGATATTTGTGTTTAAGATTGTTCTTGTGAATGTTTGTGCCCAATTACATTGTGTGATATATCTATTTATGATGTGTTGTGTAGGGAGAGCTTAACATCCCCTCTCTACATTGTATGTGTGCTTACACATAGGGAGCTTTGCAAATCCTCTCTGTGTGATGCAGATATGCAGGGGGAGCTGAACATCTCCTCTTTTAATAAGATTATTTGCTGCATATACGTAGGGGAGCATTGGCTTTAAGACTATAAAAGTTTAGATTATTTTCAGAACTTGTGTATGCTATATATGTTAAAATTAATATTTTTAACAATTTTGTGCAGATATGTGTGATGTATAATATATCTTAACATATTTATGACACACACATGTTTTTGTTTCATTCTTCTCATATGCTTGTTTCTTTGTTGATGATTCCAAAGTGGGAGAGAATATCCTTTAGGATGTTTGGATGAATATAATGATGTTTGTATGTGATGTGTGATACAATTGATAAGTTGCATAAGTTGCCATCATAAAAAAGGGGGAGATTGTGAAACCCAATATTTTGATGATGATTAAACTAATCAGTTTGTTACTAATCAATGTGTTTAGCATTTGTATCTTACTAGATAGGTAAAGACACATGTTATTGGTGGATGGATAGATAGCAAGCTAAACTGCCAATCAAATATGGAGGTGGTGGAACAAGCTTCACGACAAATATCAGCGTAAAATCTAGCTACACCAAGAGCTACATCTAAAGGAGAAAATACAACACTCAAAGACCTTGATCGAGTGACAATTTCAAACAGGCAACATCAAAGGGCAAAAAACTAAGAGCAAACTTTCACATTTTTAGGTAATCTTGTGAAAGTAAAATTGATGAAGTAAATATATCTTGGACATGAGAATATTTTAAATGCATTCTTTTTTAAATAATCCTTAGATTGATCCTAGAACTGATCTATAAGTGTTTTTCATTTTTTGGGATTTTTTTCATGTTTTTTCCAAAATTTTTCTGCCCAAAATTTTATGGTGGAAGAATAGATTGTTCCACAGCTTACTCCCATGAATTCCAGCATTGGTTCTCTCTAGCATATCTTTGCCGCTGGAAAAGCATATCTGGTTATATTCATTTTTTAATAATTTCTTCTACTAGGTTGACCTGAGAATGGATGATTGTTTACAATTCTTTACCTTGTCCTTCAACCCAAATGGGCTGGTTCCTTTCTGGACTACTTGTCAAGATAGGTATTAGTACTTTGAGTGTGACCCGTTTCTTTGTTGTCTCTCTCTCTCTCTCACACTCTGCTGCACAGTGCACATGGGCACATTTTTTTAAAGCCATCACATTATCCCATCTTCTCTTCCTATATTAAATGCGCACCCCCTTTCTTCTCTTCCTTTCTCCGCTAATAAACCATTGAGCTTTCCCTCTCTGTAAAAAAAAATTTCTTGCCAGTTCCAAGCTTTAAATGCCAGTAGCTGGCTAGGGCTTTGTGAAATTAGTGTCATCTCTCAACGGCTACTAGGTTTTCTGGTTCTATTTCTACCCATTTACTGTGCATTTATTTTTGACAACTCTCTCACCAAGAAAGACCAGCAAAAATTCAATCAATTCTTCCTCTTTCAAATTCATTCAATAGAGAGATTCTCAAAGCATTCAATTTCAATTCTCTTGCATTTAATTCCTTGATTTCCAATCATTCTAGAAAGAGATTCCTTCTAGAGAGTTTTTAGATTGAGATTTTTATTTCAAATTTCTCATTCTCTTTAAAAGCTCAAATCTTCACACTACTACAGAACTGGGCTTCTAAGACGGTTTGAAACTGCCGTAAAATAGTAATGACGGCGGTTCAAAAACTACCGCCTATGCCGGTGCCATGAAAAGTCAGGGACTTTCCACGGCAGTTTTAAACCACCATTGAAACTCAATTATTTTTAGAAAGAATGTCTGGACTTTCCATGCTGTTATAAACCGTAGTTGAAACTTAATTCTTTTTTTAAAATAAAATGTCTACGTAAAGAGAGTTAGCACAATTACATAAACCCAAAATCTAAAAGAATTTCATCCTCACAAAGAGACAACCAACACTAAGGAATAAAAACATTAGCCAAAATAAATAATGTTCAAAATTATAAAACACGATTCACACTCTTCTTCATCATCATCATTAACATACAAAAATTCTTCAAATAGCAAAATTTCTACCAAACTCTTATCTGATCCATAAACCCCAATTTAATCAATCCCACAACTCATCAATAATCAAATGGATATCAAACTCAATCTAACCAATTTCTCCGGTTAGATTATAATCAAACCAAAAGAATTCGTTTAGATTATAATCAAACCAAAAGAATTCAATCAAACCCTAAAATTTGTAGTGTCATTATCCATGCATGCTTCACCTAGATCTCGACAATGGCTTCTCCATGATCTTCTTCGAGATCGAGAACTGGATCGAAGATATTGAGAGTGAGCAGATGTCGCCATCTCGATGGAGTTTTAGATCGAAGAGCTGGGTCGAGTTCTAGATGGAGACATCACTGTTTTGATTGAATTTTGGATGGAGATGATGCCATCTCGATCTACTTTTGGATGGAGATGCCACCATCACGATTGAGTTCTAGATGGAGATGCGAGAAAAGAGAGATGGGGCGAGGCTCTGACTGAGCAGATCATATTAATTGGTTTCAGTTCTTGAATGCATTAGTGACAAATTAATTGTGCCAAAGAGTTTTATTTCATCAGTTTTACTTATAGAGCTTGTAAATAGTGTAATTGTGTTCTCATTTTTGTGTTAAAGAGAATAATTTTTTTCTATTTTTCGTTGTATTTCCTCCCCAGGTGGAAGAGAGACCCCTTCGGTTGAAAGAGTGTTCAAATCCAACCTCTAGGGTGTAGAGCGTTGGTGGTCGTACTAAAGTGCTTCTGATGGAAGCAAGTTTAGCAGATTGAAAATTCTTGGGAAGAGGCCCCAAGGTGGTGGACGTCGAAAGTTGCCTGAGCCACCATAAATTCCATATGTTTGCGTTTGAATACTCTCTGTTTTATTTCATTTTTCACTAGTGTACATCGAGCTTTTAATTTTGTAGAATTCAATTTTTACTGCCTCTATTTTTGTGGATCCTTCCACAGCCTTTGAACTCTGGAATCATACATCCTTCCACGTAGTTCTGAACATTATTTTTTGAACAAAAAAAATTGGTTGTTTTAATCTTAAAACCCTATTCACCCCCTCTAGGGTTTTACAAATAGCACACTATATCCCACACATTAGAAGTGTTCATTGTTATATATTTATGCAGAACAGTGTCAGTGGCTTAATGTTGGATATGTACGACTTTCAGAATAATATCTGGTTATGTTACTCCTTCAATGGAAATTGCTATTACTTCATAGCCTTCGTAAGCTATATATTTTAATTTTCATTAAATTTTAGAACAAAACCAACATATAGCCTCAAACTGAACAATCATGCATTCATTTAGCAACCTGCCATCAATGTACTGAAAGAAACCCAGGACTTCCTCCAAGCAAACAAGAAGGAGGTTATCACCATATTTATTGAAGACTATGTGCTTCCCCTCGGGGCCTCACCAAGGTGTTCAACGCGGTTGGACTCACAAAGTAATGGTTTTCTGTATCCATAATGCCTAAGAATGGGGGCAATTAGCCTTTGCCCTGCGACATGATCAGCAAGAACCAGGGACTTCTAGTGTTCACATCGAAATCAGCCAAGGAAGCCTTAACGGGCATTGCGTATGAGTGGAGATATGTAGTAGAGAACCAATGTAATATGTTCTCAATTAATTAAGAAAATTTTATTGTTTCTCCATAATTTTGTTGATTATAATGATTTTTATAACTAATGATGATGGGAGTGCGGGGATGAAACAGGGTTTGTGCCCAAATCGTGCCGAGTCACCCGCTATAAACGCCATGTCGAGATCACTAGGGCTGATGAAAACTATTTTCGTGATGCGCCTAATTTTGTTTCGTATTGCAAGGAGAATTCATCTTGGAAACATGATGAACAAATGCCACAATGTGTCCGCTAATCGTTAACCCAACTTCATCGCCGTAGACTTACTACAAGGTAAATAGCATTATAAGCACATGCTATGATCATAGGAAGCCATTTTCTGATGACTTAAAAATTGTGTTTTCGACACAAAAACCGATGGTGGGGGAGCAGCAGTGGCTGTGGGTGCGGCGAACGGACATTTGGTCTGTGGATGCAACAATATTGTAAATTGCAAGGTTTGATGGACAATTGCTCATCTAGAGACTACAATGTGGGAGCGTTTGCTTGAGTACCAACTTATTTTCACGTATGTTTTTTGTTTGGAGTGCAGGTCAAATTTGGTGCATGAGTCACACCAGAGGCTGGCTGGGAATGCTACTAGTATTCCCAAAACAATTATCTGAGAGCAGGCAGGCTGTTTAAAATGGTGCTGGCAATTTTTTTTTGCTTGTAGTTACCCTCTTTGTAATCTTCTGTTTTTCTAGGAGAAAATTAGTAAATCTGTGATGAAAGGTTTCATTGTCAGCTAATTACCTGGTATTAATATTTCTCAAAGATTTAGACATAGATTTGGTAGGGGTGCGCCAGGCCCGTGCAGTAGTGCAACGCATGGGCGACGCTCGAAGGCCCCAATAGCAAGCTACTGTGATGGGCCTTCCCCCAACCCAACAAAAATTAATTTAATATCATAAGTGTGCCAATGGCCCACGTATCAGATATTAAACTGATAAGAACAGATACTACACTTGATCTTAGCCAAAAGGCCGAGAAAGGTATGATTTGAAGAAATGGCCGGCATGCCTCATTTATATTCACCCCTTAGCTATGCTGCCTGGTGGCGTCCGATGTGGGACTAAACTGGAACAATCAAATCGTGGCCAGCTACAACAAATCAAGTGCGGCTCTTTTTGTTTCTACATGATTTCATGGCAACAACAGCATACCACTTTAAAAAGAGGCTTTAATGCTTCATTCTCATTGGGCAAGTCCAGAGTTGTAGGAGGTGAAGCAAGCTGTAACCCAAGGCTAAACAATTCTGTAAACAATAAACAACTTACCATTTTGCTTGTTATCTCACTCAACAAGTTTAACCTTGGGCCTATCCCACTTCCAATTGAAGAAAAGCTGCTCCTAGTTTTTGGATTTTATTTTTCTGTTAATTTTTAATTAAAAAAAATAAAGTCTTGTAACTGGATATAATGTTGATGTAATGCATACAATACTAATATTTAGTTTAAAATTTCATGGGGTTGGTATTAATTTGTTTAAAATTAGCTAGATAGTATTTATTAGCTAGTTGGTAATTAATTAGCTAGTTGGTGTTGTGTAATGTGGAAACAGACAAAACACTGTGCACTCGCATTTACCTCACCAGATTCTTTCTTCTACTTTTCCTTATTTGTACAGTGCAGTTATTTGTGAAGAAGAGTAAAAGTATCTGTAACCTTTAATTGAGTATGAAATAAGTAACAACTACTTTTATTTTATAATTTTTTTTTGGGTAACTAAAACTCGAGCTCTAGAAACCTTCCGATAATCAAAGAAAGCGTTCATAAAAGTTTAGTCAAAATATAAGCTGATAAGAATTTTCATCTACTAGAATCAAAAGACCTTCACCCAGCACAAGTTCATCAACAAGAGTGATCCATCAAAGACTTGTACATGAATGCCTAGTCTTACCTGAGAAGCACCATTTGAACCCTAAACGTCTCTTTTTCTTCTATTACTTTCTCTAGTTCTACGTCTCACTCCTCTCTTGTCTTCTCTATTCTCACAGCCACGCAACACAATCATCTCTTAGAAGTTAGCAAGAGATAATCTAAATTATGTATATACTTCCTGAATGGTAATATACTTCATTGATGTGGATCAAACTCATGCATCATGATGACAATCTAACTCATGTTCCTCCTCCAGTCACATGAATAAATCCAAGTGAAAACGTTCATACTAGGAACTCGAGTGATGAAACTGTCTATAGGTCATCTTGATTGGTTAAGTCTTAGTTGCTTATATTGTCATTGTTTCATCAATCTATGGTGTGGTGATAGGATTTTCGAACTCGGCACCCCTTATTAACAATTAATTTGCTTTGTTCATTGGATTTGTGTGTCGCTTGTAATGTTATCTGGTACATCTAGGTGGTTGCATAGACAATCTTGATTAAATATTCAAGAAACTTTTGGAGAAAGTCAGATGTAATAACCTTTGTCGGTATGAATAGTTGGTTACATATCGAATCAAGTTGTAAAATCAATTTTATGAAAATATGTAAATATTTCAACTCCATAAAGGGATGTGAAAATAATTTGCTAATGGTGACATTTTGTTGATGCATTCTTAGTCTTTAATTCAATATGTTCAGCCCCATATGTCAAAATTTTATTCCTCTTTTTTATTTGCTTGATCTAACAAGGATTCAGAAAATAATGTGAAACCCAATATTTTGTTGATGACTAAACTAATCAATTTGTTGATAATCAATGTGTTTAGTGTTTGTGTCTTACTAGAGATAGGTAAAGACACTTGTTATTGGTTGATGGATGGAAAGCAAGCTAAATTGACAAATAAAATATGGAGGTGGTGGAACAAGATCCATGACAAACATCAATGTAAAATCTAGCTACACCAAGAGCTACATCTAAAGGTGCAAATAGAAGACTCCAAGACCTTGATTCAGTGAAAATTTCAAACAAGCTACATCAAAAGGAAAAGATCAAGAGGAGCAAAACTAAGAGAAATCTTTCACATTTTTAGGTAATCTTGTGAAAGTAAAATTGATGAAGTAAATACACCTTGGCATATAGGAATATTTTAAATGCATTTTATTTTAAATCATCCTTAGACTGATCTATAAGCATTTCTCAATTTTTTTGGATTTTTCATGTTTTCCCGAAATTTTTTGCCCAAAATTTTCTGGTGGAAGAATAGGTTTTTCCACAGCTTTGCTTCCACACATACCAGCACTAGTTCTCTCCTAGCATATTCTTTGCTGCTGGAAAAGCATTTATGGTCATATTCATTTTTAAATAATTTCTTGTATTAGGTTGACCTGAGAATGGATAATTGTTTACAATTATTTATTCTTGTTCGTTAACCCCTGTGGGTTAGTCCCTTTCTTGACTAATTGTCTAGATAGGTATTAGTACTTTGAGTGTGACCCATTTCCCTTTTTGTCTCTCTCTCTCTTTCTCACTCAGCTGCACAGTGCACATGGGCACATTTATTTAAAGCCATCACATTGCCCCTTCTTCTCTCCTTGCATTAAATGTTAACCCTTTTCTTCTCTTCCTTTCTCTGCTGGTGAATCCATTGAGCTTCCACTCTCTCTATAAATTTTTTTTGCTTACCGTTGCCCAACATTAAATGCTAGCAGCTAGTTAGGGCTTTATGAAATTAGAGTCATTGTCTCTCAACAGCTATTAGGTTCTTTGGTTCTATTTATACCCATTTACTGTGCATTTAATTCAACAACTCTCTCACCAAGAAAGAGCAGCAAAATTCAATCAAGTCTTCCACTTTCAAATTCATTCAATAAAGAGATTCTCAGAGCATTCATTTCTATTTCTCTTCCATTTAATTCCTTGATTTCCAATCATTCTAGCAAGAGTTCCTTTTAGCGAAAGTTTTTAAATTGAGCTTTTTATTTCAAATTTCTCATTCTCTTTAAAAGCTCAAATCTTCACACTCAGTTTGTATTCAATTTTCATTTAAAATTGATTTCAGTTCTTAAATGCATTAGTGACAAATTAATTGTGCCAAAGAGCTTTATTTCATCAAGTTTACTTATAGAGCCTCAACTTGTTATTTCTATCTTTTTGAGAATTTGGGTGTAATTGTGTTCTCATCTTTGTGTTAAAGAGAACAAAATCTTTTTCTTTATTTTTGGGTGTATTTCCTCTTCGGATGGAAGAGAGAACTCTTCGGGTGGAAGAGTGTTCAAATCCATCCGCTAGGGTGTAGAGCATTGGTTGTACTGAAGTGCTTCGAGTGGAAGCAAGTTTAGTCGATTAAAAATCCTTGGGAAAGAGGCTCCAAGACGATGGACATAGGGGTTGCCCAAACCACCATAAATTCCTTGTGTTTGCATTTGAATACTCTGTGTTTTATCTCGTTTTTCACTGGTGTACATCGAGCTTTTATTTCTGCAGAATTTTGCTTTCACTGTCTCTGTTTTTGTGGATCCTTCCACCACTTTTAAACTGTGGAACCATACATTCTTCCACATAGTTCTGAACACCATTTCTTGAACCAAAAAAAATCTAGTTGTTTTAATCTTAAAACACTATTTATCCTCTCTAGGGTTTTACAATTGATATCAAAGATTGATACTCACTTTTTTAGGCTTAATATCCATGAGATTGATCAAATGGCTAGTTATGCATTGCCGGAGGGGGGATCTAACACTAGGCTTTCATTGTTTAATGGAACCAATTATGCTTATTGGAAAGCTTGCATGAGGATCCATATTCCATCCATTAATTGGAGGATATGGGGAATGATTGAGGATGGATATACTCCCCCCAAGTGGGTGGTGAAAAAGTGGTTTCAAAACCTCATTACAAATGGGATGAGAAAGATTTTAATTTGGCAAATTTAAATTCTAAGGCTATTAGTTGTATCATTAATGGTTTGACTAGTAGTGAATTCCACAAAGTTATGAATCTCACTTGTGCAAAAGAAATTTGGTAATATCTTGAAGCTACCCATGAGGGAACTAAATGTTGATGATCTCTCACTGATCAAGTAACAAAGAAACACCGAGTTGAAAACTCGGCAGCGGAAGCGGAAGCATAGAAGATCTACCACTAGCAAGTAATTGAAACTAAATCACCACATAATCAAAAAACACCAGATTTAATGTGGTTCGACAATGTGCCTACGTCCATGGGGGGAGGGGAGAAATCTTTATTGAAAACAGAGAAGAAAATACAAGAGTTATAAGAAGATCTCTCTCTCACAACTATTAATGGTGAAAATCTGAAATTCTCTTGAATTCTTAACACACCTTCAAATGGCCACCCCCAGGGGTTATATAGGCATCTAGGATGATCCTAGTCTAACACAAACTCCAATAACCAAATCAGCATCGCCTTAGAGAAATAGGAAACCGTACCCAAACCAAAATAGGAAACAGATCCGTATTAGAAAATTGTCAGATCCTGAATCTTCTCCAATGAGTATAAGGCACTCCAAATAATAACAATCTCCACCTTGACTCATGTACATTGAGTCCCTCTGTAGAAATTGGCTTCTGCTTCATTCGCCTTCCTTTCTCCCCCTTTTTGTGACTTTACATGGCTCCCTCCCACGACCCCATTCGCCATTTTACCTTTGGAGGATCTTGACGAAGTTCAGAGTCTCTGAACTTCTCCACCGGGATGGTCTTCTTCATCATATTTGCTAGATTCTTCTCCGTGCTGATCTTTACCAAATCGATCACCTTATCATCCATGACCCACTGACGTATCTTGTGATACCTCACATCAATGTGCTTCGTCCGCTTGTGATACCTGTGATCCTTAGCGAGTTGAATGGCACTCTGGTTGTCACAATAAACCCGAACTGAATCCTGTATGATACTAAATGTCTCAACCAATCCTCTCAACCACAAAGCTTCCTTAATGCCTCAACTGCAGCCATGTACTCCGCCTCTGTAGTTGAAAGAGCAATTGTATCTTTCAACTTTGCCTTCCAACTAATGACGCACTCAGCTACTTTGAACACATAGCCCGTCGTAGATCTTTGCTGGTCAAGATCTCCCGCATAATTTGCATCAACATTGCCTTATAGTACCCTAGGCTTCCCCGTTTTCAATCTCTGAAACACCAAGCCTAGTCTCGCAGTCCCTCGCAAATATCGTAGCACACTTTACTGCTTCCAATGTTGCTATCCTAGATTTGACATGAACCAACTTACTGTACTAACTGCATAGGCTAAGTCAAGCCTAGTGTGGACCATAGTATATATGAGTGATCCCACCGCACTAGCATATGGTACTCGAGACATCTCCTCCTCTTTCGGTGATTGTGGACAAAGCTTGGAGGATAATTTGAAGTGGTGACTGGTCCTGCTTCTGCCATGTTGAATCTCTTCAACACCTTGAGAACATAGTTCTCCTGGGATAGCCAAAGTTTGTTTGAGCCTTTGTCTCAAGTGATCTCCATACCTAAGATCTTCTTGGCTTCTCCTAAATCCTTCATGTCAAATTCCTTCTTGCGCTGAGTTTTAAGCTTCTGAAGATGTGTCTTGTTTTTCGTAGCAATCAGCATATTGATTGGTAGTGAAAAGTGCATTTTTATCATTATATTTACCATCACATTTTCATATTTATTCCTATAATTCTGCACATTTACTAATATTTTATTATTTATTGTGTGCAGACCTTGAGTAAATAAAAAATAAAGAATAAAGCCCAAAAAGAAGCCCAAAAGCCCATATTCAAGCCCAATGCAAAAGTGCAAATATTAATTGTCAAAATTGCAAATACACAAGGGCCAAAGTTGCAAATACAAAGAAGAGGGAAGGATAGACTTCTATTCAACCCTAAACACTTGCGGGATGAGGATAAAAGCTAAAAGAAGAGAAGGAAATTCGTGGAAAAGATTTGGGATCTAGGTAACTTGCTTCCCAAGTTATATCTAAATCCCAAGATAAAGAGCCAGGATCAAACTTTCAGAAGCAAAAGCCCAGATGGACGGACCAGGGGAAGCCACGCACGAAAGCGCGTGGCCAGCCGCCACCACCAGGCCAAGCCGCGTTTTCGCGGCATTTCAGTCTTATCCGGGACCATGTTTCATGGGAGAGTTGTGTTGGGACTCTACCTCCTTCTGCTCCTATAAATACCCCTGCAGTGCAATCGAGAAGAGCGTCCAGAGGCAGAGCCAGAGGGCCAAATCTAGGGTTTTAGGCTTTCTCTTCTAGTTTAGATTTTCTTTTCTCTTTTGTAATTTCTATTTTTCCTTTTTGTAAACTGAGAGGAGATGATGTTCTCATGGAGGAAGGAGATCTACTTGTACTGAGGGTGACAATCGGTGTAAGTTTTGCTTTTTCGCCATTGTTAAATAAATCAAATCGAGGTTCGTTCTTTTTTATGTTATGTTCTTTTATTCTTGTTGATTCTTGTGTATCTCAGTTTTTATTTTTTTTCTATTGTTATTTTTCTCTAATGTTTTGTGAACCGTGAGATCTGATTGCTTTGAGACTGCCTAGCCAAAGAAGAGCACTTGATGGCCTATGGAGATGAACAATCCTTCTTTAGATTGTCTTTCCTTTTCATAGTGTAGGTAGCGAAGGTGGACGATCCTATATGCCATACTTGCACGCCTTCCAAGAAAAGGTAAATCGTCGCGAACAGATCAAAGGTAAGCAAGGTAGAAGAGGTTTGTACGTGTTATAGTTTCTTTCTTTTCTTTCTTTAGTTTAGATCACACCACCATATTCCCAATTTCTTTTCCTCACTTTCATTGTAAATATCACTTCTAATTCTCATTCTTCTTTCTTTCTAACTTAACTTTAAATTAATAAAAACTTTAGAGATAACTTATTGACAAAGCTTCCATCGCTAGTCCCTCCCTGAGGATCACGACCCGCATAGCCACTGCTACCGCGGATTCGAATTGAGAACCTCGCACAACTTGTTCTAAATCTAATTCCTTATTTTTGTGTGCAGGTAAAAACTCAATCACATATCATCTACATATAAGAACAAATATATCAGATCATCACTCTGCTTAAATTAGACACAACTATTACTCACATCGGCTGTATCTGGCCTTGACATGAAAGAGTCGAATCGCTTGTACCACTGCCTAGGAGACTGCTTAAAGTCTATAAGGGACTTCTTTAGAAGACACACCTTATTTTCTTTCCCTTCCTGAATATAACCTCCAGGTTATTCCATGTATATCTTCTCCTCCAGCTCACCATACAGAAATATTATTTTTATGTCCCTCTGCTCCAACTCTAGATCAAACTGAACCACTATCGCTAATAATATCCGAATAGATGTATGCTTGACTACAGGAGAGAAGATCTCATTGTAGTCAATACCTTCTTTCTAAGCATATCTTTTGTCAACTAACCTTTCCTTATACTTCTCATTGTCCTTGTGAAAGACCCATCTGCAACTTATTGCCTTGGAGTCCTTTGAAAGATCGACTAATATCCATATCTGGTTTCTATCAAAGACCCCATTTCTTGCTCCATGGCTGTAATCTACTTGTTGTAGTTATCTGCCTTGATCTTTTTCCTGTAACTGTCAGGTTCTCCTATTTTTGTTACTACTGCGAAAGAGATATGATCATCATCCCAGCCATACCTTGTTGGTGGCACCGTAACTCTGACTGACCTGTCAACGGTCTAGGTTGCTCTTGAGTAACCTCTTATTTTTCTCCATTTGAATTGAGGAGTCCTCTTCTGACCCTTCAAGCCTTTTAGGGCTCTTTGAGAACTCTACTCCTTTTTCCTGAGTGTTTGCTCAACTATCTGAAGCTCCACTTTGCCCTTTATCTTCCGTCTCTGATTTTCTCGCAATATTGATTCTTCGTCAAAGACTACATCTCTGCTAGTAAAGGCGTTCCTTTTCTCGGGATCCCAAAATCTGAAATCCTTGACTCCTTTGGTGAACCCAATGAAGATACACTTCTTAGACTTAGACTCTAATTTATTTCTTTTCTGACACCAACTAAACTATACGCCGGGCAACCAAAATCAGTAAGGTTAAATAGTCCGTGGACTCTCCTCGCTATATCTCCTATGGGATATGAAGATCAATAGTTGTTGATGGTGACATCTTTACCAGATAACTCGCATGATTCACTGCCTGTAATGGTCCCAGTTTCTCATAAATCTCAATTAACATAACATCTATATTAATCAATAGATTATTATAATCATCTCCAATATTCTTGAAAATTCCAGCAGCACCTCCTTTGTAAATACTGAGTTGTCCTAATATACAGTTCAAGTCACAATAATTTCAGCCAACATCAACCTACTTAATATCAATCCACATATGAAAACCAAACTCAATAATCACCCATGCAATCATGATAATATTTCGGCTCACAACGGCCTACTTATTCTCCAAATAACAATTTCGGCTTGACTTTGTCTACTTATTCATATATAACAACTCAACAATTATAATATATGGGCTCAAGGGTACCCCTTTCTGTTTTCACAGCATAATACCAATTTTATTAATAAATCCAAATCATCAAGATCATAGTCATCTAACTCATGCTATAAATAACATCAATAAGATTGTAAATATATACAACATAAAGCTTTACAAATACACAAAATTATAACTCCTAAACATCTCTATTTAACAAAATTTCTAATGAAGCATTTGAAACTTGAATTGAGCCTTCACCTAACCATAACCTGAAACATAATAATCTATGGAGGGGTGAGCTCAACAACTCAGTAAGCAGAGAAAAAAATTAAGAGAATGATATACATGTTAGAATAAAAGAAAGCATATTTTTCTTCAAATATCAAAGCGAATATAGTTAAGGAAAAGAAACAATTATATGTAAACAGTCAACCCAACTATCTCTATGGTTTGCAAAATGACCTGACTCCTTTGGTCAGTGACTCTGTAACTTAAATCTCTGCACTGTAATTTGTAGGATCTATTAGTTGTATCGAATACTTTACTTTAGTGACTTAGTTTATTATCGAATTCATCTCACGGGTACATATTCCATACCCTATACATGATGGTACACTAGTCACAATAAGTTAATCCATATATATATCACCAAACATACTTATATATTGTATATCGTATCACACTTCAAGTACTGTATGGATTAACCCGTACACTTTCACATATTATATAATATTTCATTATTTCTTATAATAAAGCAAAGTTTCACAGTCCTACATCAAGGACAAGCATACAACATTATTCATTTTTAATAAGCATTTCTTTACTCTATAACATACGATCCATCTCGCACCCCGTCTTCGCACCCACCGGCTCCTGCCAGCCGCTTTCTTCATATAACAACATACAATATCATACGCCGTCTTCACACCTACCAGCTCCCGCTGGCCCCTTCCTTCGTTTAACAACATACAATGTCATACCCCGTCTTCACACCTACCAGCTCCCGCTGACCCCTTCCTTCATTTGACAACACACAATGTCATACCCGTCTTCACACATACTAGCACATGCTGGCCTCTTCCTTCGTTTAACAATACACAACATCACATACACATCAACTATCAAGATAACATACACAGTGTCAGTTATATTATGATATACTTTTTCCAATCACCAATCATGTGATTGATGTGTCACACATGATCAAGTTCGTGTAACTAACAAGTACATGCACGTATTCAAACATACATATCTTACATTTCTCATTCATTCAACAACGCATCAGTTACATTCTCGATACCCATCCTTTGGTTATAAGATTGGTTCTTTTAACTAGTTATGATTCATCATCACATATTGGATATTTGGTGAATGGATTTAACTACACACTTATCTGGGTCCAGGATCTTAACATGTTTTGAAGTTAATAACAGTCCACTAGTCCTCTTGCATAACAATAAATAAACAATCCTTAACAGGTTATCCACGATATATGGTTATACAATATACCACAGATGTGTATGTATAAGTACTATACATTCACCCCCACCCATACTTCTTAATGACATAAACCATTACCTAACCCATTTCTTGTGTATGTCTTTATATATATATATACATACATATATATATATATATATATATATAATATATATATATATATATATATATATATATATATATAATATATATATATATATATATATATATATATATATATATATATATATATATATATATATCGGTCGGATCAGTGTCACACTCCTTATTGATACTTCATTCAATAACCAATAGTACTAAACATCTTATGATTATCAACTGACGCATTAATTTATAATTTATCGTTCTTATAGAATTGTTATCATATTTCGCTGGTTATATTATGGTTGCAACAATGATTTAACTACACAATTATTCTACTTATTAGCTGGCTCCTCTAATCGAAGTCTACTTCTTTCTAAAACCATCATGGTTCCATATACCGTTCAAGTGTCATACAAGCATTGGTATCTTACATATTAGAAGCAGCTCATGGGACTCACTTTACAGTATCCATAATATGCTGGGTGTATGTGCACTTAGGTAAACTTAATTTCATGCCTCCAAAAGGAAACCTTCAACTTTTCTCCTTGCCACAGAAAAGCCACATAAGGGAAATAGGTAATAAGATTTGAAATAAGCACCCTGGACCCAAAGACAGAAACACCTTTACTGATAGACGCGATACATAATATCAAATGCAAGTAGATGGATACGTGCACTATTCATGAGAATATAACCAGTCACCAGACAATTACCACTACCTAAAGTAGAGAATGCAAAACTGTCATAAATTTAATATGACAAGGCTCAAGGACTAAAGGGAAAAGTGTTATACTAATACCACTTCAATAGAACCAGAATTTTCTTTTCTTAATTTTTATCTACTGCAACTGCTGCTCAGAATCAAGACGGAGAAAAAGTATTCTAACAATGAAGTCTCTAACGACAAACTATTGAGCCTCTAGACAGAACTTTCGAAGGAGTTCTTAAGAAAATAATGAATAGACATCGACCATGAGCTTCAATCCTTTAAAAGAATATTAGGAAAATGTTGGATATATATAGGCCAAGCTTCCTATATTGAGGAATTTAAATTTCAATTTAACCTTTTTCATATGTCTATTTTATGGTACTCGTTAGGATCATCCAGATTATCACCCAAAATAAGTAAGGAGTCAATGCAGGCTATGCCACACAAATGACATAAGTCTGATATGTCTGGAATGTTCCAAGTCCATCTTCTACATATATAGATGATAGTATAGTAGAAAGTTCTGAGCGATATAAAGTATGATGAAAGGCTATTAAATATTTAATTATTTTTAATATTCCAAAATCCTATATCCAAATTTCTTGATTTGGTTGGAAACTATTTGAATTACCCCAGTTTGCAATTTAATTATAATATAGTGTCACTCCTCATTCCAATGCTTAGATCCTTTTAATGGTTCTAGAATTCAGTTAGAGGTCATCACGAATCTCTCAATCAAGAGCAACGTGTGCAACAATTAAGCATTTTAGATAAATACCACCCTATTTATCACAATTACCAGCATAGATTATTAACCGAACTTCTAGATACACAATTCACATTATTACAAGCATCTTGATCCTAATTATAATGTATTATGCTTGACGTAAGTCTTCTTAAACTGTTAATAACTCAATCCTCTAAGCATCTTTTTGGCCATAGATTATAAGATCGTAACTCACACATGGTAGTTTCCCAACAAGAATAATTTACAATAATATTACTAGTTCAAGTTTTGCATCCTACTTCAAAATTTCTAAATTCATGAATTACACTATTCAGTTCTGGAGAAATTCCTCACCTACACATAGTATTTCAACAAAATCCCTATCACATGTAGTCAAACGGGACATGATAAGAACCACTGCAAAGTAGACTTTTATGGCTTTTTATACCTTTTAAGTGATATATCATGTACTATAGGAAGTTTGATTTAACAATGATAATTAGTCAGGAGCTTGCTGTTTGAATACATTTTGTAGCTCTGTCTTTTCGAACGACCGACGATATTTTTATAATAACTTTTATTCTAAACATTTAAATGACACACAAAAAAGTCTATTAAAAACTAGACTTCGTTAACTTTCCAGTGATATATTACATGACAGGTTTAATTCAACTAAGCCATTCCAAATATTCAGAAACTTCTTAGTTATGAATGGGCTCTGCAGCACAGCAGTTTCGACCAACATGTCATATTTCTATAATAACTCAAAGCATAGGTATCCAATGGGGACAGGCAAAAGCCATTGGAAAGTAGACTCGATTATCTTTCCAAAAATATATTATATGATACTTATAGTTTTTAATATACGGACAAACTGAACCAATCTTTTCAAATTTACGCCCCGTATCAAAAGTGTTAAAATTTATGAAATTTACAACTTGTTCTTCAACTTCTCCACCGAATTCAGAATTATAATCAAATAATGGATTGAAATGTTTAAAATTCTACTTACAAACTTGATCCATCATCACTTTAACCCACCATCCACTTCTTAATCTCATAAAAATAAAAGATCTACCATTTTGTTTGTAACAATCATTTAGTTCAGAAATTGAAAGAACTATTAAAGAACATAGATCAAGAGAAACCCACCTCAGAACTGATTTTTGATTACAAGAGTTTCAGAACAATATAAATTAATTATAGTAGGTAGATCATAACATGATTATAAGAATTTTCTAAAATTGAGAAAATTGAAATAGATTTAGATCAAGATGGAATCTTCCTCACCTATAGATTTCTTCCTCTTCTTCGTGCCGTCGAACCTCTTCCTTGCCGCCGGTGCCCAAGACTAGGGAGAGAGAGTAGAATAGTGAGAGAGGGAGAGGTTGGGAGAGAAAGAGGTTGAAGAGATCTCAATTTTGAGGGATTCTAGGGCTTGCTATGGAGATTTATCTTCTAGGCAGAGGATGAAGATGATGAACTCTCATTGGACTCTTTTAAGATCTATACCCATCTAATTTTATAAGTTTACCATGACCCATTTCATCCAAATGTCCAATTCTCAAATCAAGAAGATCTAGGCCCTTGATCTCTCCTCCCATGCATACCTACTCCCTCCACTAACAAAAACATATAAAAAAATTCGTGGTTGTGTTTTCTTGATAAATTACACATATTTCATGTATAATACTAGTATATCTATACATTGAAGTACTATGTGCATAATAACTATGATGTATGCATATTCATACATACCATACAAAATTCCCAAAATTATTGAAATTCATTACAAACTCAATTAATCAATATTATTTTTTTTCATATTCTATATAGTCTTAATAACCGAAGATTTATATTATTAAATTGGGGTTAATATTCTGGGGTGTTACACTGCCTCTGTCCAAAATCCTTATGATGTGTCAGCCTGTAATCTGATACTGCAGGCATGCTCTGTAATTGTCCAATTCATACGCTCTACTACTCCATTCTGTTCTGGTTACCCTGAATACTTAACTAATGTTTGATGCCCTTGCTTATTAAGTAGTTTTTGAGTTCTTTGGAGGCATACGTGCCTCCATTATCAGACCTCAAGACTTTCACCTTCCGCCTTGCCTGATTTTCAATATAGTTTTCCACTCCTTGAACTTCTGAAATACTTCTGATTTCTGCTTCAAGAAGTATACCCAAACTTTCCTTGAAAAATCATCTATGAAAGTAATATAGTACCTAGCACCCTTAATGGATGCTACTGGTGAAGCCCCCAACCCATCCTGTGTATGAAGTCTAGCAAGCCTTTTGTCTTATGCTGAAATGTAGAGAAAGCTACTCTACGTTGCCTACCCATAATGCAAAATTTATAAAGATCAAGTTTGCAATATTTGATACCTGGTAGAGCACTCCTTTGTGTAGGGCTTGAAGACCTAGCTCGCTCATGTGTCCAGGACGCATGTGCCAAAATCTTGTAGTATCCTCCTTCTCTGTTACTGCTGAAGCATCACCAACAATAATGCTTTCTGTCTACTTGTACAAGTTTGATGTCCGTTCTCCTTTGAGAATCATCATGAAGCCTTTAGTAACTTTAATTCCTCCATCTGCACCAGAAAACTTGTACCCTCGAGCTTCCAAAGCTCCCAACGAGAGAAGATTCTTCTTTAAATCCAGAACGTGTCGAACGTTCGTCAGGTTCAAACCTGTCCATCAAACATCCTCATACGGATGTTGCCGATGCCAACAGTCTTGCACACAACGTCATTTCCCATCAAGATAGAGCCTCCATCATAAGGTTTGTAAGTACTGAGCCACTCCCTTCTTGGGCATATGTGGTATGTGCACCCCGAGCAAAGTAACCAAGAATCTGAGTATTTACCTTTTCCTGACTCAGCCGTCAAGATATCACATGAATCCTCATCTGCTTCTTCGATAACCCCGGCTTGATCTAACTTTCCACTAGTACTTTCCCGTCAGAATATTCGCCTTTCCTCTTCAGCATCTCCTTGTATTTCATGTAATTTTTCTTGATGTGCCCTGGTTTCTTGCAAAAGTAGCAAAAGAAACTGCTAAAAGCCTCTGGATCCCTTTGGGTCCCCTACTATTTGATCTTTCCCTCTAGCCCTTGACAAACAATCCTGAGGCCTCCTCTATAGATTTGTCTTCTTCATCAACTCATTGTTCTGGAGCATCTGCCTGACATCTTCTAACTCTAAGGTCTCTTTACCATACATGATGGTGGTTGCCAAGTGGCCATAACTTGATGGAAGAGAAGAGAGTAACAGAAAAGCTTTGTCTTCTTCTTCTAGCTTAACCTCTAGAGCTGACAAGTCACTTAAAATTCTATTAAAGCATTTAGATATTGTAGAATAGGTGTACCTTCTTTCATCTGAAGGCTGTGTTGGCCCAAAGGCCTTCCACTCTAGTTTTGATGATGATTAACTCATGTAGTTATGTGTACTAATTATCTTGTGATGTTTATGTTTCAGATCATTAATCAAGATATTAGTTGGTGAAAGCTTCCACACACCTTTCACATGTTGATTCAAGAGCCCGAGCGTCAAAGATCATATATATAGCACTTGCTCGGTGGATCAAAGAGTTTTGGATCGAGTCGGCTTGGAGATTGCGCTCTACAAGAAGATTTAGGTATCCTAGTTTAGTTTTGTATTTAGATCCATATTGTAAAGAATAGAATAGTATGATATGCTCAAGTTCACAACACACACGTTTCATGTTTTAAATATTGGTTTTAGGTTTTTCGGTTTTAGGTTTAACAGTTCTTGGTTTTCATGAATAGATAGATCAAAACAAGTTTACATGGTTTAATGTATATTAGATTTGTTCTATATACATGCATGCTTAATTTCCTAGACAAACTTAGTTTTGACTTACCTATTTCATGTGTATTATGTTTTGGTATTTTTGTCAAAACATATTTTGGAATTAATGACAAAAACTATGATATGTATATGTTTCACGTATATTGGATTTCTATCCATATGCATCATGTTTCAAAATGTTTAAATATCATGTTTTTGTATTTGGATGAGTTTTAGACAAAATGTATTTTCTACTCAAAGATCCAAGTTTTAGAAAATACGGTTTTTGATTTTTGGCAAAATTTCTATAACACAAAAATAGTCCTTATTGATTGATATTTGAGCTAAACTTTTTACCACATGTTTATATATCAATGAAAAATGATAAAACTATTTTTGTGGATTTTTAGAGATTTAATGAGAATTTTTAGGATTAAAAATTTCAGGTTTTTGCTGACCAGAACAATGTCTGCCAGGCTAGGTCGGTCGACCGGAACGGTCGACCACACCATGTAGCCGGTCGACCGTTCGGGTCGACCGACGTGCACGGATACGTGCACGCTGGCTACACTTGTAGGCGGTCGACCGTGCCGGTCGACCAACTGAGAGCAGTTGCTCTCTGTTTGTTTGGGTCGACCGGGGCGGTCGACCGGCAGCTGTCGACGGTCAAAAATTGACCGTTGGACGGTCGACCGGACCGGTCGACCGGTAGTGTATTTCTGGCATTTCTGCTGCCAACGGCTATATTTTTCTGGGGTCTATAAATACCCCATTTGAAGAGTTTTTGTCTAAGATTTTTGGTGCGAATTTTTTCATACTCTCTGGTGTTTTGCTGCAATCAAAAGAAGTTTTTGGACTTGAATTGAACAATCTTTTGGTGTTTTTGCTAGGGTTTGGAAAATCAAAGAAGAGGGTTTTGGGAAAAGCTTTTGATTGAACTTCACCATCTTGTTTTCTATTATTTCCCAAGGATTTTTCTTTGTGATTTTGATTTCCATTCCATTGATTTTCTCCACACTTGAGCTAAAATCTACTATCTATTCTACAGGTTATTTGTGTGGGAGAAAGAGATTGTTTGTGGTTGCTTGTTGAACCACCAAGTTAAAAACCCAATCTTTGTTTGGCTTTGTGCTTTGGGTTGTATCCCTCAAGTTGTGAGGTGATCCTTGTTTGCTTTGTGCTAATCCCTCAAGTTGTGAGGTGATTGTTTGTTGGATTGAAGCTTGCCTCAAGGAGGAGGTTGTGGTTGTAAAGAGAGGAGTTGGGTACTCCTTGTGAGAGTTCTTTGTGGACTAGCTAGTGGATTAGAAATCCTTCGTGTGTCGAAGGCGGGGATGTAGAGCTGGGTGCTCGAACCTCGAAACACATCTTGTTGTTTGCGCTTGATCCATTGACTCTCTCTCTATCTCTCTCTTTACTTTGTGCCTTGCAATTGTTTATATTGTCCATTCATATTTGCTTGGCTTGGTTGTGTGTGCATCATTTGTTGATCACACTTGAGTGTAATTTGCATTAAGTTTTTAAATTCTGCATTTAGTTCCTAGATTAGCATTGTCACCTATTCACCCCCTCTAGGTGACTTTTCAATTGGTATCAGAGCTAGTGCTCCTGATATTTAGGTTTAACCACCTAGGAGTGAGATCTTGGTTTGCTAATCTCCATTTGCACTTTCATTTGCACTCTAGTTTGCACTCATGGATA
The DNA here is from genome assembly GCA_038442645.1 of Agave tequilana. Lineage (NCBI taxonomy): Eukaryota > Viridiplantae > Streptophyta > Magnoliopsida > Asparagales > Asparagaceae > Agave > Agave tequilana. The sequence goes on from JAVJIF010021434.1 coordinate 49,361, forward strand.
GCCCTCCTATATTTGACCATTTTAAACTTGATACTTGGAAGGCCAATATGAGTAGTCATTTAAAATCACTAGGTCATCTAGTTTATCAAGCCTCTACTCAAGAATCATTCCCTAATAGTAGCAAGCATAAAAAGGCTAATGCATTAGCACTTAGAGCACTTAGAGCATCTCTCAATGAACATCTTTTACCGATTTTTGATCGTTATGATTCGCCTTTTACAGTTTGGAGCTTATTGACGTCTCCCGAGCTTCCAAGGATTATCAACAAGATGAGGAGATCTAAGAGAGAAAAGTCCGAAGAGCATTGCTTCATGGTCCAAGGGAATAACTCCCTTGAGGTACAATCGGACACTCATTTAGATGATAGCTCTAGTTCCTATTACCATGGTTGTTTTGAAGTTCAAACTTTAAATTTGGAACTTGCTCAAAAGCTTGAAAATCTATTGGAAAAACACAATCTTTTAAAAGAGGACAACCTTGTTTTGAAAAATGAATTAAAGGATTTGTGTTCTAGTTTGAATCGGTTTTGTAAGAAAAGGAAGAGATTGCAAGTGAACGTGACTCACTTAAATCTCAACTTGACCTTACCCTTAAAGAAATTGAAGATTTAAAAGGCAAAAATGATTGTGATGATGTTGTGAAGCACAATGAGATTTTATCTTCAAAATTGGATTTTACTTTCAAAGATAACCTTGTTTTGAAAAATAAAATTGATTCAATTTCAAAAGAGTTGGATTTGGTTTTAAAGAAAAATGAGTCTTTGAAAATTGAAATTGATTCTCATGTGTGCCATGCTAGTATAGCTTCTTCTTCTTCTTGCACACCTATTGTATGCTCTACTTTGTCTTCCACTATTAAAAGTGATATAAATGTTTTGAAGAAAAGTGTTGAATGTTTGGGCTCCACTTTGAGCCAATGCACATTGAATCATTCACGCTTGGAAACCTTGGTTCGCAAGAAACAAGGTCCATCTTTGCATGCACACCCTACACGGCATACACATGCTTTCCACGGACACAACCATAACATGTATGCTCATGTGTACACATGTACACATTGTGGTCGAAAAGGCCATCTTGCTAGATTTTGTTATGATCGCATTTATCATGAAAATTTAGCAACAAATCTTGTTTGGGTTGAAAGGATACTAACCCCCGTGGACCTAAAAGGAAATGGGTACCAAAGACCACCTCTATACTTTTTGATGTAGGTGGGAGCTCTCGCATCACGTGAGAGTATTGGTGCCTTGAGGTGGATGCGTTCTAAGCCTAAAAGAGAACCATTTGGATGCTTCACTCTCAAGGGGATTTGGTGGAGAGGACCACCATTAGTTTGGAGAAATAGAGATGCACCTTCATCGGTTTTGGTATCATTCTCTAACTCCCATTTTTATTTGCATGCTTTTACATGTTCATCTATTCATAGCATGTTTTGTTTCATTGTTCATTATGCTTATGCTATGTTGGTTAGATTAGTGTTATACATGTTTAGTTACTTGAGCACCCATGTTTCATATGGATCTATATTTAGTGTTCTCACCTTGTTTTAGAACTAACATGTATGCCCTAGACCTAATGCACATGCATATGCATTATGACCATTTGGATGTTTATGATTGTATGATTTTTGTTTTGATGACTCATGTATTATTGTTTCATCATTAGTATGATTTTTGCCATGTTTATTAGACTTATGCTATACATGATTAGTTGTTGAGACACCCATGTTTTGTATGGACCCATATTTTGTGTTCTCTTTATGTTTAGCTATCATGTTAATCATAGATCTTATGCACATGTCTTTGTCATGCTAATCATATAGTTGACTATGACTTTTTGTTTTAATAATTCATGTTTTTGATTATTATGATTTTCATGTTGATTTGTATCCCGTTTTATGCTTCATGTTTTGACTACTTGCTTGAATGAAAGTTTTCATTAAGACTAGGATTTATACTTATACAACTAGTGAGCTACAAATAGACCTTTATATATGTTTGTGCTTGAACGCTCATTTGTATTCACTTGATGTACTAGTATAGTCTAGTTTTGATAATTCTTGCATTTGACTTGTATTCATCATTTTACATATTTTGTTTTAACTTCATGTATATGTCTATCTTGTCCAAACTATTGAGTATACATGTACATCCTTGAGCCACGTGCCTTCATGCACATACTTTTGTGGACTCATTGTGTTTAGGATATGTATGTATACTTTAGTTTGTACATGACATACATATGCCTTGAAGTTTAAATCATGTTTTGATGATTTTCATGTTTTTAGGTGATTTCACATTTATGATGAATATCATGTTTTTAAGATGATTTCAATAGGTGATTTCACATCTTAGATGAGTTTCATGTTTTACTATTGAGCTTGATTGTGCATTTTCATGTTGATATGTTTCTCACAACACATGTACACTCACCTTATTTAATGTTTTCTCATGACTTAGTTTTCATGAGTACAAATTGTGCTATATGGATTTTGAGTGTTTTTAGTGCCATGTGGTTTACATGTGTCTTCATGAAAAATATTTTTGTTATTCCTTATTTGAAGAATCTCGTACTAGTTGATTCATATAACTAGTTGTGATTTCTTCCTTGGTAGTAGTTTTCAAACATACTATAGTTGTAAACCTATTTTTGAAAACCCCTACCATCTAAGGGTGGTTGGATGGGAGATCATGCTCATGTATGCTTTATAGTGAAAATCATAGTAAACTTGAACATGAAATGGGTGGTAGGAATATGAGATATACACTTGATCTTATTATTGTTTCATTTGGTATCATTGAATTCTTTCAATTGGTATCAATTTTGACATTTCTTGTATACTCATATATTTTCATATATGTATGCTTGCATTTCAAAGAATATCAAATTTCAATTGGTATCTACTTTTCATACATATATATGTTTTATTTGTGCTTATTATATCCCTATATCTTTATGCACAAGATTTTGTTTATGATAAGCTTGAGCTTCAACTTTGTTTCAATTGATTTAGTTTTCAATTGGTATCTTAATTCGAGCCTTATCATAGTTTTTATTGGTATTTCATAAAGGGGGAGAAAATCTTGTATTTCTTCTTTCAATTGATTTTTAGTATTCCACTCCCTTGCTTTATGATAGAAAATAATTTCAATTGGCAATAATTGCAATTGGTATCAACATTTATGTTTAGAAATTCAAAATTTGTTATGTTTGATATCAAAAATTGTTTATTTACAATTGATATGATGATTGTTTACTTATCAATTGGTATCAATATGCACTTCCTTGACACATTTTCTTCTAATTGGTATCATATTTGTGTTTAGACAAAAAGGGGAAGAACATTCCTTGTTTTTGATTCCTTGTTTTGAATATAAAAAGAATATGTTTTCATTAGTTTTGTAAATAAGGAAAGAAGAATTTCTTTTTATGTTTTTTTTGTTTGTCTTTAAACCCTTTGTTGATGATTGACAAAAAGGGGGAGAAGAATTTGAGTTTATATGCATGTTTGCATATGCATGTTTTATGTTTTTAATGTTTTTATTAAGTTCAATTGGTATCCAAAGCATTGTTTAAAGAACATGTTTAGTTTGCTTAGTTTTGGTATCAAGAGCTTGTATAAGAGATCATTAGTTTTGTTTTGTATATATTGTGTTAATTGGTATCTAGAGCATGTTATGTTTAGTTTAATTGGTATCAAGAGCATGTTTATTTTTTAAAGATTTTCGTTGGTATCAAGAGCATGTTTATTTGTTTTTGCTAATAATTGGTATCAAGAGCATGTTTATTTGTTTAGTTTTGCTTAGTTTTGGTATCAAGAGCATGTTTATTTGTTTTTGCTAATAATTGGTATCAAGAGCATGTTTATTTGTTTTTGCTAATTGATATCTAGAACATGTTTATTTGTTTTATAATTTCATTGGTATCTAGAGCCATTTATTAGTTGTTTATCCTATGCATGAGTTAAGGGGGAGCTTCTTTGAAGCTTAACTTTAATCCATGCATATATAACTCCATGAGTTTTGTCATCATCAAAAAGGGGGAGATTGTTGGCCCAAAGGCCTTCCACTCTAGTTTGATGATGATTAACTCATGTAGTTATGTGTACTAATTATCTTGTGATGTTTAAGTTTCAGATCATTAATCAAGATATTAGTTGGTGAAAGCTTCCACACACCTTTCACATGTTGATTCAAGAGCCCGAGCGTCAAAGATCATATATATAGCACTTGCTCGGTGGATCAAAGAGTTTTGGATCGAGTCGGCTTGGAGATTGCGCTCTACAAGAAGACTTAGGTATCCTAGTTTAGTTTTGTATTTAGATCCATATTGTAAAGATTAGAATAGTATGATATGCTCAAGTTCACAACACACACGTTTCATGTTTTGAATATTGGTTTAGGTTTTTCGGTTTTAGGTTTAACAGTTCTTGGTTTTCATAAATAGATAGATCAAAATAAGTTTACATGGTTTAATGTATATTAGATTTGTTCTATATACATGCATGCTTAATTTCCTAGACAAACTTAGTTTTGACTTACCTATTTCATGTGTATTATGTTTTGGTATTTTTGTCAAAACATATTTTGGAATTAATGACAAAAACTATGATATGTATATGTTTCATGTATATTGGATTTCTATCCATATGCATCATGTTTCAAAATGTTTAAATATCATGTTTTTGTATTTGGATGAGTTTTAGACAAAATGTATTTTCTACTCAAAGATCCAAGTTTTAGAAAATACGGTTTTTGGTTTTTGGCAAAATTTCTATAACACAAAAATAGTCCTTATTGATTGATATTTGAGCTAAACTTTTTACTACATGTTTATATATCAATGCAAAATGATAAAACTATTTTTGTGAATTTTTAGAGATTTAATGAGAATTTTTAGGATTAAAAATTTCAGGTTTTTGCTGACCAGAACAGTGTCTGCCAGGCTAGGTCGGTCGACCGGAACGGTCGACCGCACCATGTAGCCGGTCGACCGTTCGGGTCGACCGACGTGCACGGATACGTTCACGCTGGCTACACTTGTAGGCGGTCGACCGTGCCGGTCGACCGACTGAGAGCAGTTGCTCTCTGTTTGTTTGGGTCGACCGGGGCGGTCGACCGGCAGCTGTCGACGGTCAAAAATTGACCGTTGGACGGTCGACCGGACCGGTCGACCGGCAGTGTATTTCTGGCATTTCTGCTGCTAACGGCTATATTTTTCTGGGGTCTATAAATACCCCATTTGCAAGAGTTTTTCTCTAAGATTTTTGGTGCGAATTTTTTCATACTCTCTAGTGTTTTTGCTGCAATCAAAAGAAATTTTTGGACTTGAATTGAACAATCTTTTTGGTGTTTTGCTAGGGTTTGGAAAATCAAGGAAGAGGGTTTTGGGAAAAGCTTTTGATTGAACTTCACCATCTTGTTTTCTATTATTTCCCAAGGATTTTTCTTTGTGATTTTGATTTCCATTCCATTGTTTTCTCCACACTTGAGCTAAAATCTACTATCTATTCTATAGGTTATTTGTGTGGGAGAAAGAGATTGTTTGTGGTTTCTTGTTGAACCACCAAGTTAAAAACCCAATCTTTGTTTGGCTTTGTGCTTTGGGTTGTATCCCTCAAGTTGTGAGGTGATCCTTGTTTGCTTTGTGCTAATCCCTCAAGTTGTGAGGTGATTGTTTGTTGGATTGAAGCTTGCCTCAAGGAGGAGGTTGTGGTTGTAAAGAGAGGAGTTGGGTACTCCTTGTGAGAGTTCTTTGTGGACTAGCTAGTGGATTAGAAATCCTTCGTGTGTCGAAGGCGGGGATGTAGAGCTGGGTGCTCGAACCTCGAAACACATCTCGTTGTTTACGCTTGATCCATTGACTCTCTCTCTCTCTCTCTCTCTATCTCTCTCTTTACTTTGTGCCTTGCAATTATTTATATTGTGCATTCATATTTGCTTGGCTTGGTTGTGTGTGCATCATTTGTTGATCACACTTGAGTGTAATTTACATTAAGTTTTTAAATTCCGCATTTAGTTCCTAGATTAGCATTGTCACCTATTCACCCCCCTCTAGGTGACTTTTCAGGCTGTATAAATGCTTCTTTATGAATAGCTTGTTTGACAAACTCTTCGTCATGTACAAGCTCTTCAGCCTACACCAAAGACTAGCAGTTGTCTCCTCGTTCATCACGTTGTAGAGGACCTCACCTTATAGGCATAATATGATCGTCGTCTTGCCCAGAGTCAATGTCGTTCCCATTATCATCCTCCATCTTCGATGGCTTCTTCTCAATATCAAGTAGGGCCTTTGTGTGCCCTACTTCACGAGCAATGATGTTACTCGCATCTTTCATAACAAAAAGTTGGACTTCCCATCGAATTTCTTCACCTTGAACTTTGTTGTCACGGTCATCTTGCTAGCCATCACTCTGATACCACTTGTTGATGATCTATCATCAATCAAATAATAGAAAAACACTGAGTTGAATACTTGGTAGCGGAAGCGAAAGCGGAAGCATAGAAGATCTAGCACTAGCAAGCAATTGAAACTAAATCACCACACAACCAAGGAACACCATATTTAACATGGCTCGACAATATGCCTATGTCCACAAGGAGGAGGAGAGAAATCTTTATTGAAAACAGAGAAGAAAAATACAAGAGTTACAAGAAGATCTCTCTTTCTCTCTCTCACAACTCTCTATAGTGAAAATCTGAAATTCTCTTGAATTCTTAACACACCTTCAAAAGGCCATCCCCAAAGGGGTTTATATAGGCACCTAGGATGATCCTATCCAACACAAACTCCAATAACTAAATCAGCACCATCTCAGAGAAATAGGAAACACGTATCCAAATCAAAATAGGAAACAAATTCGTATTAGGAAACTGCTAGAACCTAAATTCTTCTCCAATGAATTTGAGGCACTTCAAATTTACTAAAGAGATAAAAAAATAGTAAAGTCAACAAGTTTACTCAAGAATTTGAGTCTATTAGATTATTGCCTAATAAATCTATGGATGATTTTCTTAATAAGTTCAAAGGAATTACTAACAATCTTCAATCGCTTGGAAGGAAAGTCACAAGCTCTGACATAAACAACAAAGTTCTTCGATCTCTACCAATGGAGTACAGTAGTATTATCAACCCCATAGAGATCTACAAAGACATCAACAAAGTGCCATACCAAGAATTAATGGGTATACCTCAAGAATGTAGAGATTAAGATGACTCTCCAAAAGAAAAGAGATCAAGATGATGCGATTCAAAGGAACAAAAGCATTGCTCTCAAAGGAACATAAGCATAATCTTCAATCGATGATAGTGGCTTTGATGAGGATGATGAGGACCTTGCCTCGGTCATTAGAAAGGTAAACAAAATAATGACGAAAAAGTTCTACAAGAAGGGATTTGGCAAGCCCAGGAAAGATGAATCGAGTTCTACTACTTGCTATGAGTGCAACAAGCCAGGACATATCAACAAAGGTCATCCCATGTTGAAATACAAGCATAAGAATTTCAAAAAGAAGAAAGCACTCTATGTTGGATGGGATGAATCAGAGCCTAGCGACTCCGAAGATGAAAAGAGCCAAGAAGCCAACTTGAGCATCGCCGATCCAAATATTTGCTTCATGGCAAATGAAAATGAGGTAATTATTATTGATTACATGTCTTTATAAGAATTAGAGGATACACACATGGAACTTATGGAAGAATACAAAAAGCTTTCAAAAAAATTCATTGTTTTAAAAAACACAAGCATCTTGCACTCCATCTCATGAAAATGTGTTAAGAGAAAAAGATGAGTTAATTTCAAATTTTGAAACACAAAAAGTTTTGATTGAGAAACTAGAAAAGGAAAATAATCTTTTTAAAGAAAAATTAAGTATTCTGAAAAACACTGCATCTAAATCACATTTTTACAATAGAACACAGTTTGGAAAACTGCAGACTGGTCGTGGAAGGATACGAATTCACATGGAAGAATCAGATCCCTCCATGAGAAAAATCGATTTCAAAATTCATGATTTTTTACTGTTTGCACTTACTGCATAATGCTTGAACACATTAGCACTAATTGTCATATTTGAAATAATCCATATACTTATCCTTATTTGAAATGGGTTCCTAAAATTGCTACTAACTATCAATGACCCAATAAAATATGGTTACCATCTCAAATTTGTTTTATAGATGTGCACTGTATCTCAACATAAGAACAAGTGGTACTTGCTAGTGATTTCTCAAGGAACGTGACAGGCGATTCAAATTATTTTGCAATCATATCAAGTTTTGAAAGTGGCACAATCACCTTTGAGGATGATGGCATTTGTATTGGTTGGTAAACTTTTTTCACATATATTTGATGATGATCTACTTGTTATTGGATTAAGAAACAAATTTTATTAACATTATGTCCTTATAATTATTGATGATTTTTCATAATTTACTTGGTTTTTATTTCTTGCTCACCAAAGTAATGTTTCTAAATTTTTTGACCACTATCGCAATAAAGTGAGAAAAATGGAAATATTCGAAAGATGACATACACATGATGAATTCACATGTTTTATCATAGCATTTTTGGGCGGAAGCGCTTAACACCACTTGCTATGTTTTGAATAGAATTTTAGTTTGTCCCATTTTGAAAAGATCCCAAATGATCTAATTTTGAAAAATCTCCATACATTGGTTATTTTCAAGTTTTTTTATTGCAAGTATTTTTAAAGTTTTGATTCGCAATCGGATGATGGTATTTTTCTTGGATACTTGAGTGTAGAAGAATCTATTTTATTGAAACTAAAATTTTAGGTCCAACAAATTCTGTAAATGATGCAGAGCTGAAATGTACAGGTTCAGATTTTGTGGAAGGATCAGATCCTTCCACAAAAATAAGGACTCTTCCATAAGTACTGCAGAGAACAAAACTGTTGGAGATCAGAGTTTTAAGCCTGCCAACAATACAAATGGTCAGCTTGGAAGCAATCTTCTTAGATCATGGAGAATTGTCAAGGATCATCCAACCGATCTAATCATAGGTGATGTTTTGAAAGATGAAATTTAGTTACTAGCTATGTTTGATTGCAAATTTTTTTATAAATATGCTAGGATATTATTTGTATCTCTTGACCATTCTGGTATATGGACATATGTAATACTTAGGAACGTAATACATGATATATGGATATATGGCAAGATTATCTCATATATGTAGGCTATCTAAAAATCATTAAAGACAAGTTGTCAAAAGCAGAGTCCCAAACTCCAGACGCAGGGCTAATCTCAGCCACCACTGCAGCACCAAGGCGCGTGGGTCGAAACTCGCGTCTCAGCCAACACTGCTGCACCAAGGCGCGTGGGTCGAAACCCGCGTCTCAGCAGCACCAAGGCGCGTGGGTCGAAACCCGCGTCTCAGCTGCACCAAGGCGCGTGGGTCGAAACCCATCTCAGCAGCACCAAGGCGCGTGGGTCGAAACCCGCGTCTCAGCCAACACTGCCGCACCAAGGCGCGTGGGTCGAAACCCGCGTCTCAGCCGCACCAAGACGCATGGGTCGAAACCCCCGTCTCTGCAGCACCAAGGCGCGTGGGTCGAAACCCGCGTCTCTGCAGCACCAAGGCGCGGGACCCGCGTCTCAGCCAGCACTGCAGCACCAAGGCGCGAGGGTCGAAACCCGCGTCTCAGCAGCACCAAGGCGCGTGGGTCGACACCCGCGTCTCAGTTGTAACCGTCCCGGTTATAGGGTCAATCATGGCCCACATAACAGCAAAAGTTAACCCCCATTATGGAGTGTTTTTAGGAGGCACGTACGCCCCTGAAACCTCTATAAATAGCCCCGTTGCTATGGAGAAGGGGTCGGATTTTTTAGAGAAGAACTCTGGGAGAAAAGAGCTTGACTTTAGAGCTTCCACAGAGGAGGAAAGAGAGTCCAACCCTTCAGATAACTTGCTGCGTACAAGTTAATCTTTGCCTACAATCTCTTGGTCGACAGAGCTGTGTTACTCCGTCCGCCATCCGAAGAAGATCCCCAGAAGTTCTTGACGTACACCCGGTCAACAGAAACAAGATTCACTTTCCACCGCCACTTGAAGAACCCAGCACTAAACAAAGGGGAGATTCAAGACTCAACATCTTCCCTCCCTTGTAGTTGGAGCATTAGTCCGTTGTAACCTTTCAGTTGATTCAAGAAAACTTACACCGAATTCTTCTACTCCGTACCGAACAAGAGATGGCGACTCCGCTGGAGACTACTTTCGTTACTGACGAACAAGTTATGGCGCAAGGTGACGTCCTCTACAAGGGGAAAACGGTCGAATCGCTCGTCGTCGAATTCGACCAGGCAAAGTATGAAGAGTTCCTCTCTTCCGGCTCCAAGAGCCCAAAGGCCCGTGCCTACCGCAGGGTCTCTACGGGGACTTGCCCGGAAGTCCGCTCTGAGCCTCTCTCAGAGGCAGCTACTGTGAGGGATGTTGTGGCCAATCACGCCAGGCGTGACACACGCGCCACCGTCTCTCAGGAGACCCGCGTGGTCAAATTCTCTGGCGTCCAGCCAATCCACCCTCTTCCTCAGCACCAGGTCGTCGTTGGTTTCTCTCAACCCCCACGACGCAACCGGAATGCTGAACGCCGACAGAGGAGGCGTGCACGTCAACTGCAAGTTAGAACAACTGATCGTCCAACTGAGGCAGGACGCAAAGTTCAAACCGACGTCTCTGCTACGCCACATTCGTCACGCGAAATCCGCGTTTGGCAACCCAAACGTGAGGTTTACCAAGTTGGCCCCTCTGAAGTCCCACTCCCCAGACGCCAAGGCGAAGCTTGCGCGCCTCGTCGAGTACAAGAGGCACTCTCCTCTAGGCATGGGGCCCAGCTGCCCTGCATCTCTCAAGCGCCTCTGCCCCGACGCAATAACCAGCAGCGCGAGAGTCGCGTCTCTTCTCAGCAGAGACGTCAGACGTGCATCCTGAAGCTACGACGCGAGAACCGCGTCTCTGAATCACGCGTCCTGGCTGTACGCAGCAAGGATGCCTCCCGCCCTCGACATTGCGAGGCTAATCTCTTTGATCCTCCTCCCACGGATCTAAGAGATTATTTGACAAAGAAAAGAAGTGCTAATCAGATCACTTCGTCATGTTACTGCCAACGGCTTATCACGATGCTTTCTGAGTGCCGTTGCAGTTCAGGTGCAAACCAGCAGTCTCTAGTTAGACCGCTGACCCTGATTCCCCGATCAGCTAAGAGAAGTCGTTCCCACAGGAGGAGGATTTTCTCTAACACTGAATATCCAGAGCTCACTGCAAACATGGCGAGCAGGAGCAGGGGAAAACAACCTGCAGTCAGTTCCGATGATGAATCTGACACAGAACCGGTAGGAGTGTACCGACACACTCGCACCCGAACCGGGGCAATTCCCCTAATTGACTACAATGCTCTAGCCAGGGGCATTGAGGTGAATGACTCGCATTCCGCTATTGCAGAGTCACAGGCTTCAAACTCTTCTATGGAGAAAGAGGCCTTTATATACATGACCAGCACTCCTGAGGAGACCGCCAGGCGCTTGGAGCAGCAAGCCCAGGTCCAGAAGGAACAATTCGAGATGATTCGTGCTCAGCAAGAATCTATCGACTCCCTCAAGCAGATGCTCACACAGTTGCTTGAAGACAAGAGGAAATCAACTAACAAAGCCTCCTCTAAGAAGTCTAAAGGCAAACGAAAAGAAGGGGAAAGCTCATCTTCTGTACACGTAGAGGAGGAAGAGCAACTTACTTCTGGTTCGTCTAAATCCTCGTCACAGGAAAAGGACGACCGAGACCAGGGAAAGGTTCATTCTAAAAGAATGAATTAGTTGGAGCAACGTCTTGAGGCCCTTACCAACCGGAAAGGCCTCCAAGAAGCAGGAGTGGTCGGCCATATCCGGCGGAGTGGGACCTGGTTCCATACCCGCCCAAGTTCAAGGCTCCAACCCTCAAGCATTTGATGGGAAAGGTTCACCGAATCAACATATCTACTACTTGAAATCCCAAACAGGGAATGTGGTAGATAATGATGCCATCCTGGCACGCTTGTTCATCGGCACCCTAAAAGGGCTTGCCTTTGAATGGTTCATGAAGCTCCCAGAGGGTTCCATCAAGAATTGGGGCGACTTGGAGAAGCTCTTCTTAACGCGCTTCTTTGAAGATGACTCGGAGGTCAACATGCCTACCCTTTAGCCACCAAGCAGCGAAAGGGAGAGTCCGTTAAGTCTTTCGTAGAAAGATTTCAGAACATAGCACTCCGATGTCCAAGCGGTATGACCCAGGTCACCCTGGTGGAAACATGCCCCCACAATCTCCAAACTTCGCTCCTTACCCAAATAGGAGTTGCCGAAAGCCGCACCTGAAAGCAGTTGATCCAACAAGGTGAACAGGCTAAAGAAATCGTCGCTCAGGTCAGGGCAGAAGAAAACAAACCCCGACCTGAGAGGACAGCAAGGCGTGCGCCAGACACATCCCTCCAAACAAAACGGAAGGATAACTTGGCAGCAGAGACCAAATCCCCTGTCAAACCTCAACCGGTCAAGGGAAGCGGCTCTTCAAGCCAACCACGTGCCAACAAGCAGTATTCCTTCAAGGATGAACATGTCGACTCGCTCTTCAAACTACTCAATAAGAGCAACCGACTGAAGCTTCCTGAAGCTAGGCGCCCTGAAGAAGTCGGTAAAACCGATAATCCCAACTACTGCATGTATCACAGGATGTTGGGACACCCCGCCAAGAGCTGTTATGTCTTCAAGGACATCCTTCAGGCTCTGATTGACGCAGAGGTGTTAAAACTCCGTCCAGAGCAGAAGAAGGTGGCGGCTAACATGACGTCGTTCCTCCAGTTTGGAAGGCAACCTCTAACACCCTCTGGAGTAGTCCCTGTCCCAAGAGGAGAGCTGAGAATGGTCAACACAGACCCTCACCAACAGCAAGAGAAGGGCCTGGTACCCGTTTCCACGCCTCAGGGAGAAGTCATGTGGGTTCATCCCGACCTTGTGGACGGGCCAGCAATGGACCACTGTTACCAGCAGAAGGTCCAAAGGCAAAGCGAAAGCTTCGTCTTGTAATGTGGTGTGCGCTTCTTCTCGGGAAGTAGAGACTGATGTTCCCTCACTGACTGATTCAGAAGAGGAGACGATAGCTCTAGCCACAGAACCCAGTCAACTGGTGGCGGAAACCCGTTCAGGGCAGTCATATTTGAAAAAGTATGACGAAATGGCGGTAACTCCTCCAAGACCCGCTGCAGAGTCAGCCAAGCCCTCCACAAATCAACCTGTGGAGAAACATAAAGAGCTTCTGTTTTCCAGAGTTCTTTCAAAAGACATAGCGGAAGAATCCACAGCACCTTACCGCTTTGATGTCCTGACTCAACTGGCCAACATCCCGGCCCGGATTACTCTTTATGAGCTTCTTAGGCTATCAAAGTCGACCAGAGAAGCTTTACAAGAGGCCTTGGCTAATGCTGAGGTTTCATGACCCAGGTGCCGATCGGACCAAAGGAGGAAGATGTAGAGGGCTGCCTCCATACCTCCCAAAATGTTCCCTGTATCACCTTCACGGCAGATGATATGCAAGTCAAAGGGAAACATGATCGACCCTTTACTTCGCAGGGTATATTAGATCATCTGAGGTGAACCGCATTTAGGTAGATCCCGGGTCCGCGTTAAGCAATATGCCTCGCCGAGTCATGCAACATCTCGGGATTCCTACTCACCGTTTGAGCGCCACCCAGACTACTATTTATGGGTTCAATGCCAATAGTACCCGTCCAATGGGGAAGGTCAAGCTCAGATGCCAGATTGGGGACCTAAGGTCGGAGGTGACATGCTACGTGATAGATGCTGACATCTCCTACAACTTGCTGTTGGGACGACCATGGATTCATCGCAATTCTATCGTTCCCTCTACTCTCCATCAAGTCATGAAATACATCGACGGGAGTGGAAAAGTGCGAATGTTGATTGCCGAAGGGCATCCGTTCAAGGAGTTGAGAATTATTTCACAGATTCTCTCCTATATCAGGAATCTGTGGAAACAGATTAAATCCCACAACCAGAGGAGCCCGACTCTGGTAATGAAGCCGACACCGAGCCGAAAAAGAGGAGTGCATGTGGAAACTAGATCCACTTGTAACGGGCATTAATAAGCCCGATGTTGATAATACCTCCGATGATGTAGGCGGATGGTATATTAATGAAGACTTAGATCTGGCGTATTTCTCTGTGTTTGCTTCCGATTCAGTGCCGTCAGACACTAATACCGAAGTGGATGACGATCTCTGGCCGGCAATGGATGCTTTGACATCATTGCATGTACCAGTGAAGTCGTCCTTCAAAACGCACCAAGAGGCCGGCAATGCGCAAGAATCAATATTCATGGTTCCAGCGAGACAGAAAGGCAAAAGACCAATTCTTTTCGGACGAATTGAATCCGAACCGATGAACCGTGAAGAATCAGAAGGCGAGCAAGAATCCCCTCAATTCGATCATTATGAGCCAAAGGCACTCAGAATGATGAAAAATATGGGGTATGATCTGACAAGCGGACCAGGGTTGAACTTCGGCAAAGGAAGGAGAACACTACTCCGATCTTTTGTACCAAAAGGTAAAACCCCTGATTATTATCATCAGACTCGCAGGGGGTTGGGCTATGTGTCAACTCCGATCCCATCAGCTTCTTAGTCTGAAGAGTCATTCTGCCATGATTACTCATCGGGCACGTCTTCGTGGGAATCAAATGCTAGTATCGGCAACATCTTCAGAGAACTTTTAGTGAATATGGTTTCAACAAGCCACCTGGAAGACGGAGATGAAGAAATAATCCAATCCGATACAGATCCTTGGATCAAACACTTAAAACAATCTTTGGGATACCCGCTTCGAACAGCGCGAGCCACCCAAGAAGATAAGGTTGTTCAGATCAATCTAGGAGATGAGGCTAATCCTAAGCCCATCTTCATAAGTGACGGCCTGTCACCTTCGGAGAAAAAGGGTCTAATATCTCTTGTACAAGAATATATAGACGTCTTCGCCTAGAACTATGAAGACATGCCTGGACTTGATCCTCGAGTGGCTATGCACTGCCTCAACATTAATACGGACGTAAAGCCCATCAAACAATAACAGCGACGGTTCCGTCCAGAAATAATGGAGGCAATTCAGTCAGAAGTCAGAAAGCTTATAGACTCTGGCTTCATTAGGGAAGAACAACATCCTGATTTGGTGGCCAACATCGTCCCCGTTGCTAAAAAGAACGGGAAGATCCGAGTCTGCATCGATTTTCGTGATCTAAACGAGGCCTGTCCCAAGGATGAATTCCCACTGCCAATCACAGATGTCATGATTGACAACACATGTGGATTTGAGCAAATGTCCTTCATGGATGGATTCTCAGGATATAATCAAATCAAAATGTATCCTGATGACGAAAAACATACCTCTTCAGGACACCACTGGGGGTATACTGCTACACCGTCATGCCCTTCGGACTGAAGAATGCAGGGGCAACATATCAAAGGGCCATGAATGCCATTTTCCACAAACATATGCGCAAAACGGTGGAATGCTATGTTGACGACATCGCAGTAAAAAGCCGCGCTAAAAGTGATCATATAACTGATCTAAAGGTTGTCTTCGACATCATGCGGGCCCATCAATTGAAGATGAACCCCACCAAGTCCTTCCTGGGGGTGGCCAGTGGAAAATTCCTAGGGTTTGTAGTGACCTCTACGGGGATTCATTTGGACCCGGAAAAGGTTCGCGCTATCCGGGAGATGCAACCTCCGAGAAACCTCAAGGAGCTCAGGGGATTACAAGGACGATTGGCGTACATCCGAGGGTTTATCTCAAATCTCTCCGGAAGATGCCAACCCTTTTCCAAATTAATGAAGAAAGGTGTTTCGTTCATTTGGGACAGCGCTTGCCAGCAAGCATTTGAAGAAATTAAACAGTACCTCACACAACCACCAGTCCTTGCAGCTCCGGTGTCTGGAAAACCTTTCCTGATATACGTCCGAGCAATGGATCATTCTTTAGGAGCTCTACTAGCTCAGAATGATGATCAAGGACGAGAGTAAGCAATCTACTATTTGAGTAGAACGATGATCGGAGCCGAGCATCGGTACAACCCGATCGAGAAAGAATGTTTGGCATTGGTGTTTGCTGTTCAGAAAATGCGACACTATTTGGTAGGCCAAACTATAAATGTCATATCAAAAGTCAAACCCTTGAGGTTACTCATGACAAAGCCTTCATCGTTAAATGGCATACTGGCAAAATGGGCCATATTGTTATCTCAATATGAAATGCACTTTTTACACAGAAGGCCGTTAAAGGACAAGCGGTGGCGGATTTCTGGCCGAGCATCCAGATCCGAGGGCAACCAAACTTTACGATGATCTCCCAGACGAAGTCGCTGAAGCCTGCCAGACCCAGACATCCTTCGAAGGACAAATATGGCAACTTTTCTTTGACGGTGCATCGAGAACAAGCCCAAAAGGACATATAGTGGCAAGAGTAGGAGTAGTACTCGTCTACCCACAGAACTATGTGATTCCTCGAGCTGTCTCGTTAACCGAACCTTTCTCAACAATGTAGCGGAATACAATGACCTTTTGATTGGGATGCAACTCGCCGATAAGATTGGCGTTAAAAATCTCGAGGCATATGGTGACTCCAAGCTCATCGTCAGCCAGGTTCGTGGGGAGTACGAAGTCAGACATGAAGACCTAGTACCCTATTACAACGCAACTGTCTACATGGCTGAGAGGTTCACCAACTTTTACATCGACCATGTGCCACGCAAGCAAAATGCGCATGCAGATGCACTGGCGTCTCTCGCTGCCTCTTTAGCCCTTCCAGCCGGAGCAGTGGAGAAGATATTTGTCCACAGCCACGACCTGTATTGTCGAGAATTGCTCCTGAGGACTACCCGGAGCCAACAGGAGATCGTCAAGACAAGGAAGTGCTCGAGACGTCAGCCGGTCCAGAGCCTAGAGACTGGCGATTCCCCTATATTGATTACGTCTTGTATGGCATCCTGCCGGAGGACACCAAAGAAGCGGCTGCCATTAGAAGGAAAGCTCCCAAATTCTACTATAATGCGATCACACGAACATTGTATCGTCGATCGCATGACGGAATCTTGCTTCGCTGCCTTTCACAAAAAGAGGCAAAGGAGGTATTGAAAGAAGCCCATGATGGCATGTGTGGAGCCCATCAACCTGGCCCAAAACTTGCATACTGACTCCAAAGGTTGGGATATTATTGGCCTAAGATGGTTGCTGATGCCATCACTTATGCCAAGAAATGTCACGCCTGCCAAGTGCATGGCGATTCATCCATCAAGCACCAGGATACCTTCACTCTACGACCTCTACCTGGCCATTTGAAATGTGGGGGATGGATGTAGTTGGCCCTATCAGCCCTCCATCATCAAAAGAACATCGGTTTATTTTGACCATAACCGATTACTTCTCCAAATGGGCTGAGGCCATCCCTTTGAAGGAGGTGAAGTCATCCGACGTGATCAAATTCGTTAAACATCACGTCATTTATCGTTTTGGGGTACCTCGGCGAATTGTCCATGACAATGGACCCCAGTTCATCAGTCAAGCCTTCCAGAGGTTCTGCACTAAGTTCAGAATCCAGAGTGTGCCCTCAACAGCATATTACCCCGCCGCCAATGGTCTCGCAGAAGCTTTCAACAAGACCATCGGCAAACTTCTCAAGAAATTCGTCTCGAAAAGTCAACGTGACTGGGACGACAGGCTAGGTGAATGCTTATGGGCTTATCGCACAACTGTTTTAACCCCAACTAAAGCCACGCCATTTTCTTTGGTATATGGGTGTGAAGCCGTGCTTCTACTGGAAATCCAAATTTCGTCTCTACGTGTCGCCCTGACAGCAGAGATGACAAATAAGGAGAAGCATCACAGCGACTCTAAGAATTGAAAGCCTTAGATGACAAACGTCTGCAGGCCCAACAACAAATCGAGCTTTACCAAGCCCGGATTACCAGAGCCTTCAACAAGAAAGTTAAAGTACGCATTTTCAAGAAAGGCGATCTTGTCTTAGCTGTCAGAAGACCTATGGTGATGACACATAAGACAAAAGGGAAATTCCAGTCTAAATGGGAAGGACCATTTGTAGTAGAGTCAGTCTACTCAAATGGATCATATCGCCTCATAACTTCAAATGGCGATACACTCATGATGTCGATCAATGGCAGATTCTTGAAGAAGTACTATCCTTAATAGTACTCTTCTACTGATCAAGTTAAAAGTACAGCTCTGATCAAAATAAGAAGAGCTTCTTCATTAACATCCGACGCCTCCGACGGCTAAGGATAGAGGAAAATGTTGGCTTCTAAGCCCAACATAAGTTTTCGACAACTCATCATGCTGAGGGGAATAGCATGGCTAGCCCAACTCAAACGGTAGTTGGTAAAGGCACCTCAAATCCGTTGACAGCTGAGGGTTTGCTAAAAACCCTGGGTTCTAATGTTCCCATCTTCATTAAACATCCGACGCCTCCGACGGCTAAGGACAGAGGAAAATGTTTGCTTTTAAGCCCAACATAAGTCTTCGACAACTCATCATGCTGAGGGGAATAGCATGGCTAGCCCAACTCAAACGGTAGTTGGTAAAGGCACCTCAAATCCGTTGATAGCTGAGGGTTTGCTAAAAATCCTAAGTGGACTTAGTTCCACTCTTCCCTCCAAAATCCCTTACCAATTCTCATACACAAAATACAATCATTGCTACGTTAACATCATACCTCTGGTAATGAAAATTTTCAATACTCCCTATCGAGTACAAACTTTGCTTGTCAACTCTACATGGAGTAGCAAACCTTCAAATTTGCCAAGTTAACACTATACCTCTGGCACTCCAAACTTCACTTGTCAATTCTCATCAATAGAATGGCAGGCCTTCAAATTGCTCGTATCGCAAACTAATTTCTGTCAAGTTAATATCTCACCTCTGACAAATTACTGTTAAGTTCAACATTACACTTCTAACAGTAATCAAGTGGCTGCCAAGTTCAATATTAAACCTCTGACAGTCATCTTCCCTCAGTCTTCCAAATCAAAACTAAAATGAACGATGCTAAGTTTAATACTACACCTCTAGCGTCCAAGTCATTGCTAAGTTCAACAATACACTTAAGGCCATGACTTTCCCTCGGACTTCCTTGTTAAAGTCGAGATGACCCAATGCCAAGTTCAAAATTACACCTTTAGCATTGCCCTCGCTGCTAAGTTAAACATCACACCTATGGCAGTGATACTTTCAGTTTTCCCAAATAAAACTGAAATATTTTTGAGTCAAGTTAATATCACACCTCTGACTCACATTCTTGTCAAGTTAACATCACACTTCTGACAAGACTACATTCAACCCGTTAAGTTAATATCACACCTCTAATGGTAAAGACTTTCCTAGATCCCCCGCGAATCTAGTCTCACTCGTTATTCTTCCCAACAGAACAACAAGTCTACCTAAAAACATTGTTAGGTAACATTACACCATTAATAGTGTTTTCATTAACTCCCCAGCTGATCTTAATCAAGTTAATCCCAACCTCTGATAAAAGTTCATCCTCCCTGGGGGTACAAATTCAGCTTGTCATTCTCCGTTATAGATTGGCAGGTCCACAAAAATTATCTTATCTCTATCAAGTTAATATCACACCTCTGACAACATTGTTGAGTTCCTGAAATAGGATCTCTCTCCACAGAATGTGACTCGTTAAGATTATCATCATAGTTTTGACAAGTCAAAGACTCTTCGCTTCTATTCGTCTGACTAAAAAAAAAAAGAAAAGAAAAGTTCAAGACAATAGAAGGAAACAAAAAAGAAAAGTGTCACTTTTATTTATATCCAGGCATATGAAAGTGATACAAAACGCTCTCTTATACAATAAGATTGAGTGTTACAATAAAGGAGTACAAAGAAGTCCCTTTCTCTCTCAAGGATTGCACTCACTCCTTGAAGCTGCTCACAACTCCAAGTACAAGATGTTTGGAAGGGCGCCAAAGTAGGATTGAACACTGTGGCGACGATCGGAAGCTGATTGCACCATGATGCATGATGTAAACATTGAAAGAGCCCATCGTTGACCAAAAACAATGGTGTTTTGAGGTCGAAAGGCAGCAGATCTTCTGATTCCACCTGACCATCCGAAGCGACGGGGTATGATCCTTCGTTGATGAACATCTCCACCACCAGAAAGTCATCCAATGAGCATGGAGTTTTCATCGATGTCACTTCTGGGGTAGGTGAAGGGAGAATCCAAGAACATACCCACCACTATATCCCCCGCCATACTCACTCTGACCATGCCATGCCAAGAAGAATGACTGGTGCATTGAATCCAAAGAGATCTTGGCGAGGGTCCGATCCCCGTCTCCCAAAGACGGGAGCCATGACTTCTTCTCCTGTGGTCGACCATCGACTAAGTTCACTTGCCGATATATTCTCCCAAGGGCCAGTGAACATGAAAAAGGATGATTAAGCCTACCTGCAGGAAGCAAACAAAAATTAGAAGATCTGAAACTTAGTATACAAGAAAAACTAAGTGACAGACGCAGCTATTGTGGAAAATTGAAGACGTAGGAATGACCCCGCAGTGAACAAAACTTCTGCGGTGGCAGAAACAGACATGACCAAAGCTGTGATACGTACAGAATTCAGACGCAGTCTGGTTTTGCATCCGCGTCCAAGGTATGAGGCACGAAAAGAATCAGACGAGAAAATTGCCGTCTCCCTGTTCGACGAACAGGGGTTGCAAAATTCAAGCCTGAAACTTTCGACCTAGGTTGAAATTCTTCTAAGTCGACAGCCTTAGACGCGAGCTCTGTATGTAAAGCTCGCAGTCCAGGTGCAAAAGTCCATTATACTCGCGTCCAGAAGAATTTTAAGTCAGAGTTTTCTGAATGGCGCAACTCCCAAAAGGTGAGCACACCAACCAGACTTCAGAAGAAGGTCAAGAAGATGAATCTCTTTAAGAGATAGCAAAACTGCAACCCAGTGAGGGCTGAAAATTTCATGGCAGACCAGGAAGTCATACCCGCAGCAACCCCCATTAAGGGTTGAACTTTCTGCATCAAGGCGCGGATATAAAAGGTGCTCAAGGAGACGCTCCTCGATCTTGAAATCACTTGACAGTGATAATCTTCTGGAGAGATTAAACAGAAGTATGATAGCTCTGGGTCATCGTCATCCATGGCGGCAAGTCCCAAATACAAGTCCTTAAAGAAAAAGGCAAAATCGCTCAGAGCATTCGCTCTCAAAGGAAAGCAGTCTAAGTAATGGACTGCTAAAAGGTGAAGCTGAGCCCTATTTATAGGCAAACCACGAAGCCTGTGATTAATGGCTCGCTAATCAGAACCGTCAGCTTTAATTCCCGCATGCATGTCAAAGCCCAATAAAGGGGTGACACGTAGACTGTCGCTTCGGGAAGCATCGAAGACGCAAGTCTCCAAACCGCCAGTGCCGGTCTGGCATTTAAAGGCATTAATGCTTAAGCCTAATGAAGGGCTGACGCGTGGACTGCCGCGTCGGGAAACGTCGGATGATACGAGTCCCCAATCGTCAACATCGACTGGATATTTAAAGATCCAACGAAATCTTTATGACAAGCTGCATGTAACGCCTGGGAAGTTGCACCAAACACAGGCCCGAGAGCCGCGTCCAGGAACTTGCGTCCCTTCTAGGCTAAAGTTGCGTCAGCTTCACAGAGCAAAAGCTGGGTCTTCACCCAAAAGATTCGTCCTTCCGAAGATCACACCTGTTCGACCCAGCCAAAGTCGCGTCTACCTCATGGAGTAACAGTCGCGTTGTCATCCCAAAAGCAGTATCACCCCTGCGTCCACAGAACTGGCGTGTAGTCCTTGCTTCTGCAATTCAGTTCAAAAGTACACTGGCACAAGCAGACGACTGCCACCCCTAGTTTAAAGTACACCAACGACAAACTTAAAGCATCGGGGAGGTTTAGACTGTGTATTTAGACACTCCACACGATTAGTTTGGCAGCTTCAAAGAGTTTCACAGTACACTCATGAAGGCCATACTCCAAACAAGATCAAGCCCGAAGCTTTGTCAGTCCAAATCATAAAAGTGGATTCAGCTAGAGTCCAAAGTATTTCGAAATCCGTCCCAGCTAACTGCGGAATATCGAAAACTTTGGAGGGGGTTCTGTAGGCTATCTAAAAATCATTAAAGACAAGTCGTCAAAAGCAGAGTCCCAAACTCCAGACGCAGGGCTAATCTCAGCCACCACTGCAGCACCAAGGCGCGTGGGTCGAAACCCGCGTCTTAGCCAACACTGCCGCACCAAGGCGCGTGGGTCGAAACCCGCGTCTCAGCAGCACCAAGGTGCATGGGTCGAAACCCGCATCTCAGCCAACACTGCCGCACCAAGGCGCGTGGGTCGAAACCCGCGTCTCAGTCGCACCAAGGCGCGTGGGTCGAAAACCCGCGTCTCAGTAGCACCAAGGCGCGTGGGTCGAAACCCGCGTCTCAGCCAACACTGCCGCACCAAGGCGCGTGGGTCGAAACCCGCGTCTCAGCCAACACTGCCGCACCAAGGCGCGTGGGTCGAAACCCGCGTCTCAGCCGCACCAAGGCGCGTGGGTCGAAACCCGCGTCTCAGCAGCACCAAGGCGCGTGGGTCGAAACCCGCATCTCAGTCAACACTGCCGCACCAAGGCGCGTGGGTCGAAACCCGCGTCTCAGCCGCACCAAGGCGCGTGGGTCGAAACCCGCGTCTCTGCAGCACCAAGGCGCGTGGGTCGAAACCCGCGTCTCTGCAGCACCAAGGCGCGTGGGTCGACACCCGCGTCTCAGCCAGCACTATAGCACCAAGGCGCGAGGGTCGAAACCCGCGTCTCAGCAGCACCAAGGTGCGTGGGTCGACACCCGCGTCTCAGTTGTAACCGTCCCGGTTATAGGGTCAATCACGGCCCACATAATGGGGAAAGTTAACCCCCATTATGGAGTGTTTTTAGGAGGCACGTACGCCTCTGAAACCTCTATAAATAGCCCCGTTGCTATGGAGAAGGGGTCGGATTTTTTAGAAAAGAACTCTGGGAGAAAAGAGCTTGACTTTAGAGCTTCCACAGAGGAGGAAAAAGAGTCCAACCCTTCAGATAACTTGCTGCGTACAAGTTAATTTTTGCCTACAATCTCTTGATCGACAGAGCTGTGTTACTACGTCCGCCATCCGAAGAAGATCCCCAGAAGTTCTTGACGTTCACCCGGTCAACGGAAAACAAGATTCACTTTCCACCACCACTTGAAGAACCCACCACTAAACAAAGGGGAGATTCAAGACTCAACATCTTCCCTCCCTTGTAGTCGGAGCATTAGTCCGTTGTAATCTTTCAGTTGGTTCAAGAAAACTTTACACCGAATTCTTCTACTCCGTACCGAACAATATATGCATGTTTCTGAGATACCAGATACATACTTGACTTGATTTTTGTGGCGTGTACTGAATAAAGGGAGATATATGTACTACTTTTTGTGTTTTTTTGCATACATATATGTAGTTTTTGTGATTGTGTAGGTGTGTACATGCCTGTATATTTTCTCGAATATTTTTGTGAATGTTGGTGCATGTCTACAAAATTGAGTTCTTAGCAACGCTTGTATATGCTTAAAATATAAAATTTTGTGATTCTTCCAAGCTTGTGCATGTTTTTGCATTATATATATTATATCATATGATATTTGTGTTATAAATTGTGTTTGTACATGTTTGTGCCCAATTACACTGTGTGATATATCTATTTATGATGTGTTCTGTAGGGAGAGTTTAACATTCCCTCTCTACATTTTATGTGTGCTTACACATAGGGGAGCTTTGCATCTCCTCTCCGTGTGATGCATATATGCAGGGGGAGATTAACATATCTTTTCATAAATTTATATGTTGCATATGCGAAGGGGGAGCATTGGCATTAAGACTATGAAAGTTTAAATTTTTTCACAACTTTGTATGCTATACATGTTAAAATTAATATTTTTAGAAATTTTGTGCAAATATGTGTGATGTATAATATATCTTAACATATGTATGATATGCACATGTTTTTGTTTTATTCTTCTCATATGCATGCTTTCTTTTTGATGATTCCAAAGGGGGAAAGAATATCTTTAAGATGTTTGGATGAATATAATGATGTTTGTATGTGATGTGTGATACAATTGATTACATATGTAAATTCTTTCTTTTCACATTGATTTAAATCCATCGTGGTATAAATTGATATGTTGGCATCATAAAAAGGGGGAGATTGTGAAACCCAATATTTGATGATGATTAAACTAATCAATTTTTTTACTAATCAATGTGTCTAGCATTTGTATCTTACTAGGTAGGTAAAGACACTTATTATTGGAGGATGGATGGAAAGTGAGCTAAACTGCCAATGAAATATGGAGGTGGTGGAACAAGCTCCAAGACAAATATCAACATAAAATCTAGCTACACCAAGAACTACATCTAAAGGAGAAAATAGAAGACTCCAAGACCTTGATCGAGCGACAATTTCAAACAAGCAACATCATAGGGCAAAAAACTAAGAGCAAACTTTCACATTTGTAGGTAATCTTGTGAAAGCAAAATTGATGAAGTAAATATATCTTGGCATATGAGAATATTTTAAATGCATTCTATTTTAAATCATCCTTAGATTGATCCTAGAACTATTCTATAAGTGTTTTTTTATTTTTCTGGGTTTTTTTCAATGTTTTTCCCTAAATTTTTTTGCCCAAAATTTATAGTGGAAGAATAGGTTCTTCCACAGCTTTCTTCCATGAATTCCAGCACTGGTTCTCTTCTAGCATATCTTTGTCGCTGGAAAAGCATATATGTTTATTCATTTTAAATAATTTCTTGTACTAGGTTGACCTGAGAATGGATGATTGTTTACAATTCTTTATCTTGTCCTTTGACCCATATAGGTTGGTTCCTTTCTTGACTACTTGTATAGATAGGAATTAGTATCTCACACTCTCAGCTGCACTGTGCACATGGGCACATTTATTTAAAGCCATCACATTATCCCATTTTCTCTCCCTGTATTAAATGTGAACCCTCTTTCTTCTCTACCTTTCTCTGCTGATGAACCACTGAGCTTCTCCTCTCTGTATAAAAAATTTCTTGCCAGTTCCAAGCATTTAATGCTAGCAGCTAGCCCGGGCTTTGTGAAATTAGTGTCATCTCTTAACGGCTACAAGGTTTTCTGGTTCTATTTATACCCATTTACAGTGCATTTATTTCAACAACTCTCTCACCAAGAAAGACCAGCAAAAATTCAATTAAGTCTTCCACTTTCAAATTCATTCAATAGAGAGATTTTTTAAAGCATTCAATTTCAATTCTCTTGCATTTAATTCCTTGATTTCCAATCATCCTAGAAAGAGATTCCTTCTAGAGAGTTTTTAGATTGAGATTTTTATTTCAAATTTCTTATTCTCTTTAAAAGCTCAAATCTTCACATTACAACAGAACTGGGCTTCTACGGCGGTTTGAAACTACCGTAAAATAGTAATGACGGCGGTTCAAAAACCACTGTCTATGCCGGCGCAGTGAAAAGTGGGGGACTTTCCATGACGGTTTTAAACCACCATTGAAACTCAATTATTTTTTTTAAAAAAGAATGTCTAGACTTTCTGTGGCTGTTATAAATCACAGTTGAAACTTAATATTTTTTAAAATAAAATGTCTACATAAAGAGAGCTAGCAAAATTACATAAACCCAAAATCCAAAAGAATTTCATCCTCACAAAGAGACCAAACACACTGAGGAATATAAACATTAGCCAAAATAAATATTGTACATAATTACAAATCACGATTCACACTCTTCTTTATCATCATCATTGTCATACAAAAATTCTTCAAATAGCAAAATTTCTATCAAACTTTTATCTAATCCATAAACCCCAAATT